>OVAN01006570.1:1050-19955 GCA_900406275.1 Anastatica hierochuntica
AAGGGACATGGTTCAGTCAACGGACTACGGCTGAACGTTATCCGCGCCTCAGCGCCAGTCAAGACGAAGGTAAGTCTAGAAGACGTTATGTCTTGATGACGATAAGTTTAGATGAAAATAAGTCTAGAAGACGTTAAGTCTAGACGACGGTGAGTCTAGACGTTGGTCGTGTCTCCGAGTAAGTCAGATTAGAGATGCGATCTTGGACGTTGATTTCGAGATGACCATTTTTGACACCAACAAACGCAGCAACTCTAAAGGGTCGTGGAAGGCTCTGTGTGCTTCCATCGTGCTGAAACTTGGAGAAAGCTTATGATACTAAAGGTCCAAGAATCAATGGTGGAGATCAGATTCCAACTGCTCGTTTTCGAATTATTGATGTGTGTTCTTAGGCTAATAAACACAAGTGTATCATGTGAACAGTTTCAAAAATATATTATTTGGTTAGGCAAACCGTATTCGATCCGAGTAACTCTGTGGCTATGATTTGTGAACATCAAGGAGTACATTCTGAACGGTTGGATAGAAAAGTTAATGGTCAGTTCATTAGTTCTGCATTCATTTTCCTTAGAGTACATTTCTTCCAGGAATATCGTATTTGACTTGGTTGGTTCATCTACATTCAAAGGGTTCCAAAACATTGTTTCAAAGCAAGCAGATTCTTTCCCTGTCGTCTCAAGTTCTCTATGGAATCCTAGGCCAACATGAGAATCATTCAACGTTTCTTTCTATGAAGCTCTTTATCAACTTATCACACGTTAGACTATGTCTAGTCCTTGCATTTTCTGAGCTGAGCTATTGACTCAGCCAAATATATGTTTATTTATATATGATATCGTATATGCCTTATTATGGGATTCAATGATTGGTCGCTAAAGCGAGCATAAATAGCTATGTTATTGATTGATTTGACATAGTAATCACATGGTTAATAATAATTAGGACTAAACCGATATTGTTTGAGAAAAAAGAAAGAATATTAAATGCATGTAATGAATGAGTTGACGATAAGGTAGACGGTTGGTCCCAGTAACCGGTACGGTGCAGGACCA
Source organism: Anastatica hierochuntica (assembly GCA_900406275.1). Taxonomy (NCBI): domain Eukaryota; kingdom Viridiplantae; phylum Streptophyta; class Magnoliopsida; order Brassicales; family Brassicaceae; genus Anastatica; species Anastatica hierochuntica. The sequence goes on from OVAN01006570.1 coordinate 2,103, forward strand.
ACACGATGGTTTTGTTTCGTAATTATTGGTTGCATCTGAGCTGGGGTGTATGAGGCGAGGCTTAGCGGGGGTATAGAGCCTGGCGGCTGTATCCCAGAGTCTTGTTTGTGCGTCAAGTATGAAGGTAAGTCAATCACTGTCCGTAGCACTGTCTGGTTGGTAAAGCGGCCAATGGACGAGCCTTCATTGGGCGGTGCCTATGATCACTTAAACCATATGACAAAGACTCTTCGAAGGGTGTGGGTGTCACTGAATTTGTAGGATAGGGCAATTCTTTGTTTCTTTGGGTGCATTATGTGACGTTTTTGTGGCTTGATCTAGATTTAAACTTTCGAAACTGGATTAGTATTCGGTCGAGCTGGGGTTTTGGTGTGGTATTCACTAAGCGTCTTATTTGAAAAGATGTTCACTCTTCCTTTCTTTTTTCTTTGGTTCCCTTTCTTTTTGTCAAGCAGGTTCGAATGCACAGAAGTTGTCGGCTCAAATTAAAATTAACGGTGTTTGTGAAAGACGATTTACATTGTACCATGATTAGCTAACTGATATGAAATATCACGAGTTAATCCTAAAGAGAAAGTAAAACAAACGAGAGAGAAAATCAATTGAAGCAAACATTTTTTAAGGTTTTTGTATTAATTGTGTGAATGACAACTACAAAGCCCTAACACATGTTTTTATAACTTCAAAAAACACGACTTCCTAAAGTCTAGACTTTGGACTTTAAATCCATTAAAAAATTGTATCCCGAACTAACTGAATGCGGAAATTTACTTGTACATAAAGAGAGTTATGTCACCTTAAAATAACACTAATCCCAAAATCTTATGGTATCCGATGGTACAAATACCTCTGTAACACAAGCTTTCATCGTTGTATCATCAAAAGTGAATGTTCATCACCTTCATAAGCACAACATTTTAGCGCCACATTGACCGACTACTGTTTACTCCATAAAAAACAACCACGTTTCAGACAACAAATATCCTTTGACTGCCTTTTTTTTCCTTTTTTTTTTGTCATTATCCAACAAATACTTAGTTTTTTTTGTAAATATCAAACTTTTTATATAGGTCCTGTCTTTGGAAGTAACAACGACCAGAGTCTGCGGCTTGATGTCGTAAGAGTTGTTCGTTTCAATATCGCGCAACTGGTCTCTGCCACTTGTCGACATGTTATTCGTTTCAATGTCGCGCGACTTTTCGCCATGTTGTTCATTTTATTGTCGTACGACGGGTCGCGGCGACAAGTCGCTATGTTGTTCGTTTTAATATCACTGGCGACCAGTTTTAATATCACTGGCGACCAATTGTTTAATTTAAAACTATTTATACTCATTTCAAATTTTTCCAATTTTATAATTTTTATGTGTATCTATAAAATATCTTTTGAATAAGAAATATACTTATAGACTAAATAAAAATAAACTTTTATAAATTAATAGTCAAATGCTCTAAAACTAACAAATAAATATCAATCCAGAATCGAAACAAATATTTAGTCATGTAATCGATAACCCTTACACAATTCACTAGTGATATAATCACGTAAACCTTCCATGGTTCTATCACCGGTAGGCTCATAAGGAACACGGTCTTCTTCTTCTTCATCAGCTTCTTCTTCTTTTTCTTCTTCTTCATCATCACCATGTGTATGATACTCTTCTCTTCTCTGCCAACGTACAAAATCATTATCTTCTCGATTTGAAGTATGAATTTGTGTAGTGCCATCGTCGTTGTGACTAGCTTTATCCATTTGGTCAAACTATATTTTGGATTCTTAAGATCTAAAATTCTCTATTTTGTTTTCCACACTCCAAATATACGCTCAATCACTGATCGCAAACTTGAATGTCTCCGGTTAAACATCTCTCTAGTGTTTGTTGGCGGTCAATCTCTGTTGAATTAATCGAGATGTTATCAAACACTACGATAGGGCCAATATATTATGTTCTATTGCGATATCCATCATCGACCAAATAATATTTTCTATTAGGTGGATGTGGAAAAAATGTTTCATTCCTCGCACGATAAGTCAACACATTTGTGTCATGTGCTCTATCCAGTACACCCACATATACATATATGAGCTTCATAAAGGCGTTATTGAGAACATTCATTGTTGGCTTCTGCTTTCAAACAAGCAAATACTTTATTTGTTATGTAATCGAAATATAAAACATTAAAAATTAGGGTTTTTTTGTTGAAGACCAACAAAAAATTATTATTTAATATTTTTAGGTTGGGTTAAAAAATTAATATAATATGTGTTGCGGGTAATTTTATTCCCCTAGGATCTAGCCTTAGCTAGATCAAGGACTCATAGATAACCCTCTTGGTTGAATACGTTAACCAAGGCCTTAGCCAAGGATGCGTAGTCACGCCAAGGCCATGAGTCAAGGCTGAACGAATATTCTCCTTATATGATTTGAATCCTAGAGATAAGGACAATTGCCTTATAGATTTATAAAATATTCTTTATTGCATAGATAGACTCGAAACTAGAAGTTATTCTTAAAAGATATGGAAATACTCTTATTCCAATACTATAAATACATAAGGAAGCACCCTAATTCAATGATCCAAAAATCATTACTCGATACTCATACATTGTAATCGATCTCTTGGCATATCAATAAAAGAATCGTTTTACACCTTTTTCTCTTATTCTCACTCTCTCTCTCTCAAAGAATCATCTAAAAAACCTTAAATAGTTTGGCACTAGAAGGAGGAGAGAGATTTCAACAAGAACAAAAGAAAACATGAGCGAGTCAAACAACTCTTCTAAGCCAGAGAAGAGAACGAGTCATGAATCCACGACAAAAGACACGGTCGTAGAGCAACCCAAAGGAAGTGCACCCGACGAGACAGCAGACGACACATCCCTTGCAGAAAAGCTTCAATAGTACGAGGCAATCGTGGCTAGACTACGCGAGAACGAGGCTCGATTGAAAGAACTAGAGAATGAAAATACAACTCTCAAGGCCTTAGCCGTAGAGAGGGGTGTTTCAGACGTCTGACCTTAATGACGACTTCGAAATACACGTCAAGTTCAATAGAAGAGTACACATCAAACTTTAAGCTCAAGGCTCACCTGGGCCCATGGTTCTTACCAATGAGACGAAACTAGTAAACCTCATGAAGGAAACGCTAACGAGGCCGCTAGTTTGGACGCCTTGCTAACAAGAAGATTAGAGGCCATAGAGAACATGATTAATCGCTTGTCAGGGGTAGCCCCACCGATTATTAAGAGCAACCCCAATTCCTATACATATATGCCCTTCGTCGATGTCATAACCCTGCGAGATATTCTCAGGAAGTTTTCCTTGCCATCTTTATCAGACCCTGACGCCCACATCTCACTATACCGCTAAAGAACACTCATCACGACTGTAGGCCATGAGAACATGGAAGTATGCATGTGAAAATGGTTTGGATCTAGCCTTACGGGATCGGTGTTGTTGTGGTATTCCAACCTAGCTAACGACTCTATTGATTCCTTTGCATTGTTAATAGATCATTTCGTCGAACAACTCGCTAGCAGTCGCACCCTAAGGCATACTTCTGATGACCTATATCACGTCAAGTAGTGTGAAGGCGAAAGCCTTAAAGAATATGTCCCTCATTTCAACAAAGAGAAAGAATCACTCCAATAATGTGTGACCTCTACAACCATCTCCGCCTTTAGGCAAGAGTTATTGAACGATGGCGATCTCTACAAAGAGATCACCAAATAACCATGTCACTGCATTGAAGACGTCCTCTCTAAGGCCTGGACGTAGATTAAGTTGGAGGAAGATCCCGCTTATTGAGCTCAGATAATTCAAAGGAATAGCGTGAAAGATTATAAGCCAGAGAAAACCCTCGACAAATAGGCAGGTTGACCCCAAGGCAGTCAAGTATTGGAGGATACACCAAGGGTTCCACCAACCCTTGGATGACGACCGTGGCCATGGTTTATAAGGGTGAGCTTATATCATTGCCCAAATCAATTGAGGACATTCTGACTACAAAGCCCGTAGACATCATCGGAGAGCTAAGGCCTTTCACTAGCAATATAACATGGCCACCGAGGCCACGGGCGTCTGCCTACGCTAAGCTTAACAATTCAGAGTGGTGCGATTTCCATCGGGACTATGGCCACCCTACGAAAAGTTGTGCCCTGCTAAGGCGGGAAGTAAGGGATCTTCTAAACAAAGGCCTTCTTAAGGAATTCCTCACTAAAAGAAGTGCCGAAGTGATCCAACAAAGCCGATCTCAGCACTCAGAGTTCCTAGAAGAGCCAACATCGGAGTCATCTAGGCATACCAGGGTGATTAATCACATATTAGGAGGCTTCATAGAAATGGAAAGTCGGGCAAATATAGGAAATTCTTTGTTGTCAAGGATCCATTGCATCTCACAAAAATAAAAAGCGAAGTACCATCCATGGCCCAGCTAAGCTTCGCTTCCTACAAAGGTAGTAGGGGACAGCCCATCCATCATGACGCCCAAGTAGTGTCCCTGACCATGGCTCATTATATTGTTAGACGAATTTTGACCGATAGTGGAAGCTCGGTCAACACCCTTTCAACAAAAACCATGGCAGAACTAGGGATTATGTAGTCAAGCCTCATACGGAAAAATAGAGTTCTGATTGGATTCAGCAGAGAAACGACCCCAACCCTTGGTGAGGTCACCCTAAGTGTATGGGGCGCGAAAGCATATAGGCAAACCAGATTCACCATCATGGATTGCCCATCGGCATACAACCCCATCATGGGGAGGCCATGGATTCATTCCATGAGAGGTGTTACCAGCACGCTTCATCAAGTCATGAAGATTCCCACGCCTTAGGGCATTGGGAAAATATGAGGCGTATTACAAGACTCTAGATCATGCTCTGAGATCACTCTCAAAAATAAGCTTGCATCCCTGAATCTGACTTCACCCAAGGCTTATTCCGATGAAGAGCCTAAGGTCGAATAATTGGACGAGGTCCCTTTGACAAAAGGAGAACTAAGCAGGAAACTGAAGATCTTCTCGCACCTCCCCATGGGTTTGAAGGAAATGCTCGTAGGTTTCCTTTGAGAAAACAAAGATTGCTTTGCCTGATCACTGATAACACCAATATTTTACCATTTTTCCTATATATTTTAGTATGTTTTGATTGTGTTTTTAAGCAATTTTTTGCATGAAAATGTAGTTTTCCTGTATTTGTAGTGTTTTGAGTCATTTCAGGTTAAACTATGCATTTTGGAGCATTATGGAGCTAATTGGAGCAAAAGCTAGTTTCTGGATAGTTTCCGAGCATCAGAAAGATCATCCAGGATGAAGGTGTTTCCATTAATGGAATTTGATGAAATTTAAACAGAAGTTTGATAATTGAGTTAGTTTTCATATGGAAGTGGTTTCACATAATTGACCTAACATTGAAGACTGATCCTATTGGCTCACAGATGAATGATGCGTAGGAAGGCTAGAACAAATGGATTACGACTTTGGTCTCAACTAAGACAACAACAAAACCAAAGTAGATTTATTTAAGGCCTTTCCAAGCCCAAGAAATCAAGTCAAAATCCCTTCCACAAGATGCTCATGTTGAAAGACCTTAAGGCCCGATTTTAACCTAATTGACCTAATATTGGACAAAGCCTATTTATACTTGTTTTTAGCCTTTAGATTTCGTAGAGTTGCATTTTTTAGGTTATATGAGAGTCTCAAGGAGGCACAGACGAGCCCTTCGGGTCCGTGCCCTTCCCATCGCAAGACTTCATTGTTTCTTTCATCGTTTCAGCAATAAAACTCGATTTCATTTGTCTTCTCTATCTCTGATTGATTTGATGCTTACATATGTTTTTTTCTGCGTGTTTAACATGTAAAATCTAGAGTAGTTTTCTAGTTAGAAAGTAGGTTATCATGAGTTCATGATCTAGTTTGTTTAGGGATTCAAATGTATTAGGGTTTATCATTAACATTATCACATTTGCTCGTATTTAATGCTATCTCACTTCCTAGGCCAGTTAGTGAGTAGATCTATAGCGGTATCCATTCCAAAATCTTGACTTACCGCTTGAACTAGTATTTGGTGAGCAATTCTATTTAGGCTTCGAAAGTAGAACGATTTATAATTGTGAACAATCAATCATACACACAGTTATTGCGTACTTGTTTTCGAAAAGTTGAGTCCCTTGGTGTTAATTAGTATAGGCCCCAAACCTCGAAATTGGAGATGATATAATTCTGGGTTGTGTTCTATACTTAAGCTAAAACAACACACGAAAGTAGAACCCATTGCATGCTAGATTACGTTCTCTAAGATTTTATATTTGTCTAACGTTTATCTTTCATTGATTTTTCATTGCTTTTACATTATGCTTATTTTCTTTATCTCGTTTAAAACCACAAACCAACCAACCTTTGTTTCTTATTAGCTAATTCGAAAGTCCATAGATCCTTAGTGCCCTTCTCGTCCCTGTGGGATCGATACCTGAAGTACTACAACTACATTGTGCACTTGCAGCTGTATTGTCGTTTTTTGGGTGAAACTTGACACACATAAGTCACATACGGTCATGCCATGGATAGACCCTAGCATCATATCACACAAGTTGATGGTCGACCTGAACCATCCACCACTAAAGCGAAAGCGGAGGAAATTCGCTCCAAAAAGAGACGCCATCGTTAACAAGGAAGTAAGCAATCTCCTTGAAGCTGGATAAATACAAGAAGTGCAGTACCCAGATTGGTTAGCCAATGTTATAATGGTAAGAAAGAAAAATGAGAAATGGAGGGTTTGCATTGATTTTACGGATCTCAATAAAGCTTGTCTCAAGGACCCTTTTCCTTTTCCGCACATCGACAAGCTTGTCGACACCACCGCATGACACCAACTTATGATCTTCATGGATGCATTTAGCAGATACAAAAAAATCTTGGTGCACCCAAGGGACTATGAAATGATATCCTTTATGACATCCCAATGAATCTACTGTTACAAGGTCATACCCTTTGGTCTAAAAAATGCGGAGTCCACTTACCAAAGGCAAGTGAACCAGATTTTTACAGAGTACATCAGACAGACCATGGAAGTGTACATAGATTATATGCAGGTGAAATCCTTGTTGGATTTTGAGAGGATTAGCTTGACTCCAAAATTGAATTTGATAAAACTAGGCTTTGATTCTCAAGATAAAGACTAGTCTAGAAAAGGTTCTAGCTAGCTTATGTGTTTAGCCGAATGAAATGTCTCTAGCATTAACTCGACTTTCTAGAGACTGAGATCATAACTCGACTTTCTAGAGACTAACACAAGAGATGATAATAGATTTGGACTTAACTCTTCTTTGATTCAAACTCTAAAGCATGAAATTAAGAAGAGTAATTAGTTACATAAGTAGCTTCAACCAAATCAAATCTTTATAACTACATTGTATTAACTCTAATCTAAACACTATATATGAAGAATGAAATGAGAAATTGAATGTATAAATTTGTGTAAAAGGCTATTTCATCTTTATTAATAATATTACAATGAGATGTGCTTTTAAAGACCTTTACAAAGAGAAAGAGATAAAAAGACAATTGGAATTCAAATTCAAATTCAAATGAGTTGGACACAACTCATTGCTTCCTTCCTTTTGAGTTCCAACGGATAGATAGTCTGACTATTTTTCCAACAGATATATAGTCAGATTTCTTCTTGCTTCCCAACGGCTAGATAGTCTGACTATTTTTCCAACGGTTATATAGTCAGATTTCTCCTTGTTTTCCAATGGCTAGATAGATTGACCAAATATATAGCCAGTCTATTTCTCATTACGTAGTGCTTCTTTTCCAATTGGCTATATAATCTGACTAGTATATAGCCAGTCTATAAGCACACAAAACACCAGAGCAAGGAGAAGTCTCGACCTTGTCCTCTTGACTACGACCTTTTCCTCTTCTTTCTTCTACCATTATAATACCAAAGCAAGGAGAAGACTCGGTCTTGTCCTCTTGACTACGATCTCTCCTTCTCCTTTCTTCTACCACTCTAATACTCCCCCGGAAGCTTGGGCTTTGAAACTTCTAGGAACCAAAGGCCAATCTTGGAGACCGCAAGAACTACCTCATTAAAAACCTCCATAAAGATAACCTCTTGGAACAAAACTCTATGGAGGGAAAAAGAGTATAGACTCACGGTTCCTTGATGTAGCATTGGCCATGGTTTGTGACTTCATTCAAACAGCTTCATTATCTTCAAAAAACCGGTCTTGTCTCATGGCTTTGATTCATGCCTCAATTGCCCAAGGCAAGCGTCCATTCCTTAGTGCTTGATCTAATCCTCAGGGTTCCATTCCCATAGCTGGTTTCACAAATGCTCCTTTGAGAATCCCCATGGATAACTCCTTTCTTATAGATCATCAATCAAAGACTAGAGAGAATTTGAAGTGAATGCCATGAATTATAAGAAACACTAAATGAAACTTGAGTGACTAATTGAAACAACCATAGAGCAATTCAAATGATCATTAAGCAACCAAGATAACTGACTTAAAAAAATGGATAGAGTTTAGAAGTAGCCTTTTATGAGTCTTGAGTTGCGGATTGGATTTGATCCTTTGGATGCTCCCCCCACACTCTTTGACTTGATAATGTGGTTAACACAACTTCTTGAAGCTTAGAATCCTTGTACAAAGCCGTTCATGTACTCACTTATACACATCCATTCTTTGCTCCTTGAAACCGTTTCTTTGAACTCAAATTCCTCTTGGAGCCGTTTCTTTGAAACCAAATTCTTTCTTGGAGCTTTGAAACCTTGTGTATAGATTCTCATGATTCATGTAAGTACATCCAAACCAAGCTTCTACAACCGGTTTTAAAATCCGGAGGCTATCACTTCAACATCTATGTCTTTAGTTGATTCATCATTCCACAAGTTTGCATCTCTACTTAATCTTTCCACCTAAGTCTTCTTGAACTAATGATGGGCTTGTCTTGTAGTCTTGCTCCACTTATCTCGGCAATGGTTCTAACTTCAAGAATAATGTTGTTGTTTCCTCACTTCAACATCCATGTCTTGAGTTGATTTACCATACACCACAAGTTTGCATCTCTACTTGATCTTTCCACCAATGTCTTATTGAACTTATGATGGGCTTGCCTTGTTGTTTTGCTCCACTTGTCTCGACCAAGGTTCTAACTTCAAACATGATGTCTTGTGTCTTTAGTCTCAACATAGTAGCCTCTTATAAGAAGAACCTTGAACCTCCTTGTTGTAGCTAAAGAATCGGCCTTGTTAACTTCAAAGAACCAAACCAAAAACTCGAACCATTCATCCATCTTAACTCCATCTTGGAGAAGCTTCAAAATTGATTTTACTATTTGATACACATTAAATCCGAAACCCAAGCTTCCATCACCATTTCTTCATGAAAATAGCTTCAAGACTTGATTTTTTAAAATTTCAATGCTTGATGATCCTTTGAGTAACATTTTGGCCATAATTACACGCCAATTTTGGAGAGTTTTTCTTCTTCTTCTTGGACTCATATGTTGGTTATCTTGCTTTCTCCTTCAAGAACAACAAGTGAAACATTACACCATCTTCAAAGGACCTCCCTTTTGTGAGTTTAAGCCTTTTCTTGTGACTTAAACTCGGATGGTGCTAAAACTAAGAGAAATTAGAGACAATTAGTAAGAGTATATAGAGAATATAAGAGAATGAAATATAGAGAGAATGATAGTATGAAGAAAGGGATAGAATGGAGAATGAGAAGAGTATAGAGAATATGCGTAAAGAGATATCGAGAAAGGGACTAAGTTTTGCTTAGTTATTTTCTCTTGATTTTGCGGAAGACTTGAGCTTGATTCCATCCTAGAACCATATGCCCTAATACCATGTTTGATTTTGAGAAGTTTAGTTTGATTCCATCATCGAATTTGATAAGACTAAGCTTTTATTCTCAAGATAAGACTAGTCTAGAAAAGGTTCTAGCTAGCTTATGTGTTTAGACGAATGAAATTTCTATAGGATTAACACATTATTTTGGGTAATCTTAAGTACAGATTGAGATCATAATTCAGCTTTCTAGAGATTAACACAAGAGATGATTATAGATTTGGACTTAATTCTTCTTTCATTCAAACTCTAAGGCATGAAATTAAGAAGAGTAATTAGCTACATAAGTAGCTTCAACCAAATCAAATCTTTCTAACTACATTGTGTTAACTCTAATCTAAACACTAAATATGAAGAATGAAATAAGAACTTGAATGTATAAATTTGTGTAAAAGGCTATTTCATCTTATTAATAACATTACAATGAGATGTGCTTTTATAGACCTTTACAAAGAGAAAGATATAAGAAGACAATTGGAATTCAAATTCAAATTAAAATGAGTTGGACACAACTCATTGCTTCCTTCTTTTTGAGTACCAACGGATAGATAGTCTGCCTATTTTTCCAACGGATATATAGTCAAAATTCTCCTTGCTCCCCAACGGCTAGATAGTCTGACTATTTTTCCAACGGTTATATAGTCAGATTTCTCTTTGCTTTCCAAAAACTAGATAGACTGAATATATATGTTGCCAGTCTATTTCTCAGTACATAGTGCTTCTTTTCCAACTGGCTATATAGTCCGACTAGATATATAGACAGTCTATAAGCACAAAAAAGACCAGAGCAAGGAGAAGTCTCGGCCTTGTGCTCTTGACCATGACCTCTCCTTCTCCTTTCTTTTACCATTATAATACCAAAGCAAGGAGAAGACTCGGCCTTGTCCTCTTGACTACGGTGTCTCCTTCTCCTTTCTTCTACCACTCTAATACTCCCCCGCAAGCTTGGGCTTTGAAACTTCTAGGAACGAAAGGCCAAGCTTGGAGACCGCAAGAACTACCTCATTAAAAACCTCCATAAAGAAAACCTCTTGAGACAAAACTCTATGGAGGGAAAATGAGTGTAATCTCATGGTTACTTGATGTAGTATTGGCCATGGTTTGTGACTTCATTCAAACGGCTTCATTATCTTCACAAAACCGGCCTTATCTCATGGCTTTGATGCATGACTCAACTCCCCAAAGCAAGCTTCCATTCCTTTGTACTTCATCTAATCATCACGGTTCCATTCCCATAGCCGGTTTCACTATTGCTCCTTCGAGAATCCCCATGGATCACTCCTTTTCTCGAGATCTTCAATCAAAGACTAGAGAGAATTTGAAGTGAATTCCACTAATTATAAGAAACACTAAATGAAACTTGAGTGACTAATTGAAACAACCATATAGCAATTTAAATGATCATTAAGAAACCAAAATAATGGACTTAAAAAATGGATAGAGTTTAGAAGTAGCCTTTTATGAGTCTTGAGTTGCGGATTGATTTGATCCTTTGGATGCTCCCCCACACTCTTTGACTGGATATTGTGGTTAACACCACTTCTTGAAGCTTAGAATTTTTGTACAAATTCGTTCATGTATTCACTTATACACATCCATTCTTTGCTCCTTAAAACCGTTTCTTTGAACTCAAATTCCTCTTGGAACAATTTCTTTGAAACCACATTCTTTCTTGAAGCTTTGAAACCTTGTGTATAGTTTCTCATGATTCATGTAAGCACATCCAAACTAAGCTTCTACAACCAATTTTAAAATCCGGAGGCTGTCACTTCAACATCTATGTCTTTAGTTGATTCATCATTCCACAGGTTTGCATCTCTACTTGATCTTTACACCAAATTCTTCTTGAACTAATGATGGGCTTGTCTTGTAGTCTTGCTCCACTTATCTCGGCAATGGTTCTAACTTCAAGCATAATGTTGTTGTGTCTTCACTTCAACATTCATGTCTTGAGGTTATTTACAATACACCACAAGTTTTCATCTCTACTTGATCTTTCCACCAATGTCTTATTGAAATAATGATGGGCTTGCCTTGTTGTTCTGCTCCACTTATCTCGGTCATGGTTCTATCTTCAAACATGATGTTTTGTGTCATTATTCTCAACATAATAGTCCCTTATCAGAAGAACCTTGAACCTCCTTGTTAGTAGCTAAAGAATCGGTCATGTTAGCTTCAAAGAACAAACCAAAGACTCGAACAATTCATCCATCTTAACTCCATCTTGGAGAAGTTCAAAACTGATTTTACTCTTTGATAAACATTGAATCCGAATCCCAAGCTGCCATCACCATTTCTTCATGAAAATAGCCTCAAGACTTGATTTTTTTTTAAATTTCAATGCTTGATGATCCTTTGAGTAACATTTTTGCCAGATTTACACGCCACTTTTGGAGATTTTTCTTCTTCTTAGACTCAGATGTTGGTTATCTTGCTTTCTCCTTCAAGAACAACAAGTGAAACATTACACCATCTTCGAAGGACCTCCCTTTTGTGAGTTTAAGCCTTTCCTTGTGACCTAAACTCGGATAGTGCTGAAACTAAGAGAAATTAGAGACTATTAGTAAGAGTATATAGAGAATATAAGAGAATGGAATATAAAGAGAATGATAGTATGAAGAAAGGGAGAGAATGGAGAATGAGAAGAGTATAGAGAATATGCGGAAAGAGATATAAAGAAAGGGATTAAGTTTTGCTTAGTTATTTTCTCTTGATTTTGTGGAAGACTGAGCTTGATTCCATCCAAGAACCTTATGCTCTATCCCCATGTTGGATTTTTAGAAGCATAGCTTGATTCCATCATGGAATTTGATAAGACTAAGCTTTTATTCTCAAGATAAGACTAGTCTAGAAAAGGTTCTAGCTAGCTTATGTGTTTAGCCGAATGAAATTTCTATAGGATTAACACATTATTTTGTGTAATCTTAAGTAGAGATTGAGATCATAACTCGACTTTCAAGAGATTAACGCAAGAGATGATTATAGATTTGGACTTAACTCTTCTTTGATTCAAACTCTAAGGCATAAATTAAGAAGAGTAATTAGCTACATAAGTAGCTTCAACCAAATCAAATCTTTCTAACTACATTGTGGTAACTCTAATCTAAACACTAAATATGAAGAATGAAATAAGAACTTAAATGTATAAATTTGTGTAAAAGGCTATTACATCTTATTAATAACATTACAATGAGATGTGCTTTTATAGACCTTTACAAAGAGAAAGAGATAAGAAGACAATCGGAATTAAAATTCAAATTCAGATGAGTTGGACACAACTCATTGCTTCCTTCTTTTTGAGTTCCAACGGATAGATAGTCTACCTATTTTTCCAACGGATATATAGTCAGATTTCTCCTTGCTTCCCAACGACTAGATAGTATGACTATTTTCCAACGATTATATCGTCAGATTTCTCTTTGCATTCCAACAACTAGATAGACTGACTAGATATATAGCCAGTCTACTTCTCAGTACACAGTGCTTCTTTTCCAACTGACTATATAGTCCGACTAGATATATAGACAATCTATAAGCACACGAAAGACCAGAGCAAGGAGAAGTCTCGGCCTTGTGCTCTTGACTACGACCTCTCCTTCTCCTTTCTTTTACCATTCTAATACCAAAGCAAGGAGAAGACTCGGCTTTGTCCTCTTGACTACGATCTCTCTATCTTCTTTCTTCTACCACTCTAATACTCCCCCGCAAGCTTGGGCTTTGAAACTTCTAGGAACCAAAGGCCAAGCTTGGAGACCGCAAGAACTACCTCATTAAAATCCTCCATAAAGAAAACCTCTTGGAACAAAACTCTATGGAGGGAAAAAGAGTATAGTCTCACGATTCCTTGATGTAGCATTGGCCATGGTTTGTGACTTCATTCAAACGGCTTCATTATCTTCACAAAACCGGCCATGTCTCATGGCTTTAATTCACGCCTCAACTGCCCAAAGCAAGCTTCCATTCCTTAGTGCTTGATCTAATCCTCAGGGTTCCATTCCCATAGCTGGTTTCACTAATGCTCCTTTGAGAATCCCCATGGATCACTCCTTTCCTATAGATCTTCAATCAGAGACTAGAGAGAATTTGAAGTGAATGCCATGAATTATAAGAAACACTAAATGAAACTTGAGTGACTAATTGAAACAACCATAGAGCAATTCAAATGTCATTAAGCAACCAAGATAATGGACTTAAAAAAATGTGTAGAGTTTAGAAGTAGCCTTTTATGAGTCTTGAGTTGCGGATTGATTTGATCCTTAGGAAGCTCCCCCACACTCTTTGACTTGATAATGTGGTTAACACAACTTCTTGAAGCTTAGAATCCTTGTACAAAGCCGTTCATTTACTCACTTATACACATCCATTCTTTGCTCCTTGAAACCGTTCCTTTAAACTCAAATTCCTCTTGGAACCGTTTTTTTGAAACCAAATTCTTTCTTGGAGCTTTAAAACCATGTGTATAGCTTCTCATGATTCATGTAAGCACATCCAAACCAAGCTTCTACAACCAATTTTAAAACCTGGAGGCTATCACTTCAACATCTATGTCTTTAGTTGATTCATCATTCCACAAGTTTGCATCTCTACTTGATCTTTCCACCAAAGTCTTCTGGAATTACTGATGGGCTTGTCTTGTAGTCTTGCTCAACTTATCCCGGAAACGGTTCTAACTTCAAGCATAATGTTGTTGTTTCCTCACTTCAACATCCATATCTTGAGTTGATTTACCATACACCACAAGTTTGCATCTCTACTTGATCTTTCCACCAATGTCTTATTGAACTAATGATGGGCTTGCCTTGTTGTTTTGCTCCACTTGTCTCGGCCATGGTTCTAACTTCAAACATGATGTTGTTGTGTCTTTAGTCTCAACATAATAGCCTCTTATGAGAAGAACCTTGAACCTCCTTGTTAGTAGCTAAAGAATCAGCCTTGTTAACTTCAAAGAACCAAACCAAAGACTCCAACCATTCATCCATCTTAACTCCATCTTGGAGAAGCTTCAAAAATTATTTTACTCTTTGATACACATTGAATCCGAAACCCAAGCTTCCATCACCATTTCTTCATGAAAATAGCTTTAAGCCTTGATTTTTTAAAATTTCAATGCTTGATGATCATTTTAGTAACATTTTGGCCAGATTTACACGCCACTTTTGGAGATTTTTCTTCTTCTTCTTAGACTCATATGTTGGTTATCTTGCTTTCTCCTTCAAGAATAGCAAGTGAAACATTACATCATCTTCAAAGGACCTCCCTTTTGTGAGTTTAAGCCTTTCTTTGTGACCTTAACTCGGATGGTGCTGAAACTAAGAGAAATTAGAGACTATTAGTAAGAGTATATAAAGAATATAAGAGAATGGAATATAGAGAGAATGATAGTATGAAGAAAGGGAGAGAATGTTGATTGAGAAGAGTATAGAGAATATGCAGAAAGAGATATAGAGAAAGGGACTAAGTTTTGCTTAGTTATTTTCTCTTGATTTTGCGGAAGACTTGAGCTTGATTCAATCCTAGAATCTTATGATCTAATACCATGTTGGATTTTGAGAAGCTTAGCTTGATTCCATCATGGAATTTGATAAGACTAAGCTTTTATTCTCAAGATAAGACTAGTCTAGAAAAGGTTCTAGCTAGCTTATGTGTTTAGCCGAATGAAATTTCTATAGTATTAACAAATTATTTTGTGTAATCTTAAGTAGAGATTGAGATCATAACTCAACTTTCTAGAGATTAACACAAGAGATGATTATAGATTTGGACTTAACTCTTCTTTGATTAAAACTCTAAGGCATGAAATTAAGAAGAGTTATTAGCTACATAAGTAGCTTCAACTAAAACAAATCTTTCTAACTACATTGTGTTAACTCTAATCTAAACACTAAATATGAAGAATGAAATAAGAAGTTAAATGTATAAATTTGTGTAAAAGGCTATTTCTTCTTATTAATAACATTACAATGAGATGTTCTTTTATAGACCTTTACAAAGAGAAAGAGATAAGAAGACAATTGGAATCCAAATTAAAATTCAAATGAGTTGGACACAACTTATTGCTTCCTTCTTTTTGAGTTTCAACGGATAGATAGTCTACCTATTTTTCCAACGGATATATAGTCAGATTTCTCCTTGCTTCCCAACGGCTAGATAGTCTGACTATTTTTCCAACGGTTATATCGTTAGATTTCTCTTTGCTTTCCAACAACTAGATAGACTGACTAGATATATGTGGGAACCAAAATTCTCACTGTCAATGTTTACGTGGTTCACGGATTCTCTGTGGCCAAAAACCGATGAGATCAGATGATGAACACGAGAAATTATGTTAAAGTTACGAAACTAAGTTGCGAAATAAAATAAGGCAAAAAGTGTGAGTAAAGCAGATATGAATTCAGATTGTGAGATCGAAATTAACATGATCTGTATGACGAAAGTAAGATGAAACAAGATGAATAACGTAAGTGAGATTGATACGAAACAGATTGCGAAACTAAATGCGTATAACAGTGATAAGATAACAAGATTCGTAAGAACAAGTTTAAGTAAACAGGATTCGTGACGTGAAACAGTATGAACACGAAACTAAATCGTAGATCAAAACGTGAACGAATACGAAGAAAAATAATCGAAAGACACAGTTAACAAAGAAAGGAAAAGAGATCTTATTCGAATTTGTGTTTGAGCGTACGCAACCGGTGTTTAAGTCGTGGCGGCAAGAACTGTTGGCGACGAATCCCTAGAACTACAGCGTAGACTCGTAACCTAGTTGAGACGTAGCTCGCTAATGAAAAAAAGTAAGAACCCTAGTTTTCTAAGTGTTTGTGGTGACGAAAAAATGTGTTCTCTTCCTTTTTTCATCCTTCTCCTTCGCACCCTTTATATAGGTCTTCTTGGGCTTGACTCGTTTCCTTTTTCATCCCCGATTTGTACATATCTTCTCGTGGAACTATTCCTTTTCCTCGATTCGCATATATCCTTTTCGAGATCCTTCCTTATCTTCTCGAAACTTAACAGTTTCGCGAAACCCTTGCAAACCTTCATCGTAAATGGGCCGGTTCTCGCCCGAAATCGAAAGTGGAGTTTTATCGCGATTTGGGCCCTTTCGGGCCGTTTCGCGGCTAAGTTATTTTTACGATTCCTTTCGGAGAAACCATTTCTCGTAAGACCAAGCGGTAATAGTTTCGTGGGACGATAAGACTAATCGTATAGTTTAGACTCTTCCAGTGTTTAAGTTAACCATCGTCGTTATACACGATTGATACGAAGTCCACAAAAAGTACGAAACCTTACGGTTATTGTCACGATGGTTTGACGGAAAATCCAATCGAGACGAAACGAGAGACTATCAAGTGACGATTGGAAGGAAATGATGATCAGAAAGGACGTGGTTCAGCCAACGGATAATGGCTGAACGTTTTCTGCATCCTAGGGCCATTTGGCGACAAGATCGAGCCCTGGTCTTGGCGCCAATTGGCGTCAAGACAAGCTCTCTGGCTTGACGCCAGTTGGCGCAAAGACCATGCTCTGGTCTTGGCGCCNCTTGGTTTCAACCGATGTCTAGATTTGGCCTCTAGTTTAGTCGTCAATCGGTTCCAAGACTCGTTCGTAGGTTTGGCGTTAATCAGTGTTTAGACATTTCTCCGAAGCGACGCAGTTCTCCGATGCTTTCAATGGTTTCGTATCGCCCTGAAAGTTGTATCATGTGGCCTTGTGAGAGTTATCCGAAAGCCATTAATGCTAGCTTTAGCACTCGGCTGCTCTAATTTCTCGCGGACGGATAGACTTCTTTGAAAGATCGTCTAGACCGCAATTGGCTTGCGGTCTAGACGATGGTAAGTCTAGACGAAGGCAAGTCTATATGACGGCAAGTTTAGACGACGTTAAGTCTAGACGACGGTGAGTTTAGATGATGGTAAGGTTANTTAGCACTCGGCTGCTCTAATTTCTCGCGGACGGATAGACTTCTTTGAAAGATCGTCTAGACCGCAATTGGCT
>OVAN01006571.1:0-21087 GCA_900406275.1 Anastatica hierochuntica
ATCTTTATGTTTCAAGAGGAATTTCTTAAAATACCACACGATATATTTTTGCTCAATAAAACCATCATATGAAATTTTATTTTTCTAAATAGATTAACTTACTATTTTTTTTAAATATCACAAACACTGCAAATTAATTTTGAAGGTTAAATTTTTGAGCTTTGGGTTTATTATTTTGATGGTTTAAAATCATAGTCACACTAAAATAGCTAAAATATATTGTTCAAATATACTTCACTTATATATAAGTAATGCATGACTAAAAGTCAATATAAACATTATTCAAAAAATGTTGATACAATATATGTTCGTGACGATCTTCATACTTAAATTCTAATTCAAAATAAGTGGTAATTTCTATGAAAGTATAATTAAATTTGCTCTTTTTCTTAAAACAATCATTATAAAAATAATTTGTTTTGCTCACAAACAATAATTTTGACGATATAAGTTGATCATATATAATAATTTAGATATTTTTTACTCGCGTATTACGCGAGCATATCACCTAGTATATAAATGTATGTATATAAATATCTTTTAACTCCGTATCTTAATAAGTGGCCCTATATATATTTTGAGTAGGATGTCTCTCATGGTTGTATTAGTAATAACCGTAGGCCGAAAAAATTAATAACAATCGTAACTATCTATATCTATATATATATATTATATGAGAAGTCGTTTTGTGACGTAGCGGACTCACAGAATTTGTTGGTGACGTGGCGCAATTCTAGATCTCTGTCTTATTTTTGTCAAAAAAGTTTAAAAAGGTTTTTCGCTTATGTGTCATGTGGTGATTGGCTTTCGATGTGTTTTTCTTTAAAAAAATATTTTCTCATGTGTTAATAAACAAACTAATCCTACTAAAAATTAATTCTTTGATTTTAATTTTTTAAAAAGACAAAATAACGTCACCCAAATAAAAAAAATGCATCGCTAATGAAATCCTAATATACCATAAACTTATAAATATTGGCAGACAACATCATCATCTCTCTAAGTTTTGTAAAACATTATGGTAAAAGTTATCCTCTTTCGTTGCATCATTGTTTGTTTTTCTTTCTTTTCAAAACTTCTCTTTGCTCCAATTACCCGGATCTTGCAATTACCCAGATCTTGTAGAGTATCAGAACATATAAGTCAAAACACAAATCAAATACATACAAAATTAAGCTCTTTTATTTTCACAGAAACATACTCGAGTGGATAAAAAATCTTAATCGTAATCAAAAGATATAAAAAATCATCAACCAATCAAATATTATTTTTTCTATGCATTCTAATCTTCCATCCAAGATGCTATGTCTGTACAATGGACAGACCAACACCTAGTATCAAATAGATAATAATAATAACAATCGTAAGCGAGTCCTAGCATATTACCTATGATTAATCGTGTTCGTATTTGACCATGATCAGCTATATTTTTTTCACTATAATAAAATCAATTAAGGTGAGACTAAAAAAAAATACCGTTGTGAAGGGGGAAATCGACAAATATATTAACAAGTTGGTATTAATAATAAATAATACAAATTTTACTAAACATGAATATAAAAATACTATAAAAGTACTATAGTTTTGATTTATCAGTAGTAAGTTTGATGTATATATGTTTGTCAAGTTGTCTTATATATTGAACTATATGTTCAACCTTATCTTTTCCAAGTTTTGATGGAGGTTTTAAAATTCGATGTTGCACTTGTTTTTTGAGAGGCTTACAGTTTCCAATTCCATGTTGAAGTGTGGGGAATTCTTCATGGAAAATTATAATAAATATTACAAAGCTTTCAATTAATTAAATTTCATATTTTTCTCCAAATGGTTTTTTTTTAATCATTTTATCTATATTTCTTTTTGTTTACAAGTGGGGTTGTTTTTGTAAGAAACTTCTAATATTATATTATTATATTTTTTTTTATTTCTAAAAATTTAATTAATCCTCTATATATGATTGTTCACCTAGTTGATCTATTATTTATCTATAGACGTTAATCCACTTATACATATACACACAAACATATATATAGAGTATATAACAATCACAAAAGTATCTCGAGCGGTTGCATCCTTCCTTCAAAAATTTGTAAACTGTGTCTTTACATTGGGTTACATCTTTCGATCAATATTCTATCTTTTACATTTTGTGAGTTTTCAAATTCATTTGTTTTCTTTTTCGATTTATGCTTTCAACTAATTTTTCACTACCTTTTCATATAAAATATCGTTTTCATTTTTTTCATTTTCACTTCGCGTGATTGTGTGTTCCGATCTATCTTTTTCGTAGGTTTAAGCTTACATTCTTTTTGTGTTTATATGTGTACACCACAAATTATTTTTTAATGTCTACGAACGGGTGTGTTATTTCCTATGGTTACGTCTCTTTAACATTCAATATGTATTTTTTCGCTTATAACTTTCAAATCTACTAAGAGTTACGTCTTTTGGTAGTTTATGTCTACTCAAAGGGTTGCATCATTTCACTTTTCGATATGTACCCATTCATAACTTTTAAATTTACTAAGTATTGTGACTTTTGATATAATTATCTTATATAAACTTTATTTCTGATTATATAACCCGTTTTTCTATTTGCTTGATATTCTATTATTGATGATATATCTTTTTATCTTTTACAATTTCTATCATACATTTTTTTTAATTCTCCTCTAGCATATTTTAACCCTAAAAAATATTTGAAAGTCTCATCTTTTCATCACAACTCTTTATGTTATGTATTTTCACGTATTATTGTTTTTTTAGTTTTGCATACAATTTTTTCGTTAACATTAGAAAACTTTTAAATATTTAAACAATCTTTATGAAATATGAAATAGTTTCTTGCTTGATTCGTTGATTTACCATTACCTATTTGCAATGTAATCTGAAATAATTTCTTGCTCGAATCAAACATATTACCTGTTTGCTATGTAATTTGAAATAGTTTCTTGCTCGATTTGCTGATTTACGGATTACTGGTTGCCCAATTTAATCTTTTTCATAAAGATGTTGCCCCCTTTTATGGGTTTTTCATTATGTCGATTTTGTTTTTGAATTTCGCGATTTGGTAACTTTATGTAGATTTAGTGTATTTGTCAATATGAACGCATTTTTGCATTTGTCTTTTGATATGAGATGCTTCTTTATATGAGTTTCATATGTTTTCTGTTCTAAAGCAAAAACCTGTTAGTTAAATGACTAGATGTGATGACATGTTTAAGTAGTTTTTCTACGTGAATAGATGAACTAGCATATTATAGATAGTCGTGTTCTATAAACTGATAGTCATAGTTCATAAAAAAGATGTGGTGCACGATGAAATATAATTTCTATCTCATAAGTTTTAGACATTGTCTTCTGTTTTTTGTCTGCCAGTTGGGAGTGTGTGTTTCTTTTCATATAATGAATAACAAAGAGAAAGGAGAATTGCCACAGCGCCTGTTCGCGATAGACGAAGAACCGTCCGGTCGAAGACGCATAAAAAACTATTTCAACTTGAGATGGATCGAAGACATTAAATACGCTGCCCAAATTCAACGACTACTTGCTTGGAATACATGTTGTATTTGATTCGTGAAGGTCACAAATTTGAGCTTAATTCATGGGTTGGTGGTTGTGGAGCTGCCGATTTCGTTGAACAAAAGACTGTTAATGATGACATTGATGTGGAGTTATCAGACGATGACATCGAAGCAGTACATTCACGCCCGAAATCCAAGAAATGAGGTGGTTATGGTAATATTAGTTTAAGGAACAAGTTAGATAAAGAACAGTCGTCCCGTCAAATATGTGTTGGGGATATAGAAACTCAGTCTTTCTATCTGAGATTGAGCATATTGTCAAGTCTTTTTTGGAGACTCACACGAAGAATACAGATTTGCAGCTTGCTACTCTTATTCAGAATGTGCAAAATCATATAACTCTTGCTATTAATGACCTCAAGGTGCATGTTGAACATAAGTTTCGAAAGGCAGCCAATGCCTCGAAAAACCATCATGCACGCAATGCTTCTGATGACATTGATGATATTCCTCAGTTTAGGCATGGGGTTACAAGTCCCTCAGGTTTTGTGCAAGAACAACGAATGTTGGACCAAGTAACATAGCCAATCTCACATGTTGATAATTATATAGTCGCTTTATATCAAATGATTTTTTTATTTGAGATATAATGTCTATTTTTAATTATCACATTGCTTACAAGATTTTAACGTTCGCCATGACAAAGATGATGAAGTTCGCAAGGGAGATGATATTAGCATGTCCACAAATGAAGTTCCCCAGAATGTTATCCATGCATCAAATGTTCCCGAGAGTGATTTTCCTGAGGTGCGTATTTACAATAATTTATTTGCGACAACTTTAGCTTTGATGTTGATATCAAGATTGAATCTTAAAAGTCGAATATAAACAGGATGATACATTCAGCGAGAAGGATACACATTTCGACAAGGGAACTGATAACTATTGTGTAGCTGGTACTGGACAAGTCGAAGATGCTTTAGATAAGACACATACCAGTCCACTGATAATGAAAATAGTCATTGTAGTTAAAACATGTTGTCCATTAATTTATAGTTGACTAACTCTAATGATATATTAACATGTTTCTCTTTCCATATTAGGCAATAGGCAATCGAAAAAGTTGTAAATAAGATGAACCTCAGTTGGAAGAGTAGTTCAACTAGCGATGAGACAGAGATAAATATTGAGTCTCCATCTTTCTCACTTGGTTTGACCCAAATGGAGAAGTTCATTGATATTGAACCGCCTTTGAAACCAGTGTGCCCAAAAACATCAGATGCAATAACACATCAGCATCCATTAGATCCCAAACTGGTACTATAACTTGACGATGTCTATCAATTATGTTACAAACATTTATTCACATGTGTTTATTGTAATGTAATGGATGTCAACTTTTCTGTGTCGTACCTGCAGAAGTCTCGGACGATCAGCCTAGCAATGCTAGCGTAGAACGACATACCAGCGCACGCGTCAGGCATATTCCGAAGAAAAATACACCAACTGTTGAGAAGACAAAGCGGCCAACAGAGCCCGTTGAAAAAGCAACACCGAAAATCGCAAAATCATTTCTCCAATAATCGGGAAATTTTGGCCATTTGCTTCTCCTAAAGGGAATCCATTAGAAAATTTCTAACAGAGATGGGAAGGCAATGTAAGCACTGAGAAACTTGAAACTCACATTTGTAGGTATTTGCAAATCGTTGAATTAAGTAAATACATGTGGTTTTTATGATGTAGTACATACAAACTTGGATCGAACGTTGATGCCAACAACACTATGTTTCTTCGCATAATGGGCGTAGAGACTCCCTCGAACCCGAGGCTATGCCTTTTTTTGTTTCACCTTTTTTATTATTTTGATTGTATGGTTTTTTAAAAAAAAACTTCTAGATGAATGATATAGTGACACAAAATAGTCAATCGATATAGATGTTTTGTTAAACAGTTTGGCTGCTAATACTTACCTTTTCATGATATTGACATGCTTGTACGCTTTATCCAGCTACGTCATGACAACAACCCTGATAATCGGTTTTACTTTCTCCCTTTTTGTTTTCTCTTTGAGCTAACCCGAAATTACGTGATGTGGCCGAAGGTTGTCAACAAAATCGATTTCCTTTTCACATCCGAAATGAGCTAACCATGGGTGGGTCGTCCTGTGTGGTTCAGAGAGATTGATTATGTGTATAGCGCATTCAGAGTTCGAGAGAACCATTGGGTAGGCTTGGTCATTGACTTTTTTATCTTGGACTGTTAAGATCTTGAACTCGTGCGAGATTCGAGCTTCATTTGAGGATGGTAAAAGAGCAATAGAGCCCACTTCTGTTCAGCTTCCTTATTTTATAAGAGCATTTTATGAGTGTTGAGTCGAGATCTCGTTCCTTGGAGCCCTTAAGTATACAACAAGTGGTTGTTCCTGGTGTTGTGATAAAGGAAGGTAAACTGCACATTGCATATAACATCAAAACTAGGAACTTGAGTTTTTTTTAGGTTTTCATTATATTTGTTTCTTTCAAGTTTGTTTGGAGTTGCAACTCTTGTTCTTGTTGAAAAACATGCGATAAGGGATATAAATGACTTCGCAGCGATTGATCAGGATGAGCTGCATCAAACAACAAAACATTATGCTATGACCGTGTTTGATGCGTTGCACGCGAAGCCGATTCGTTTATGAATGCTTGTTAATGTTGTGTCTGTTTTTTGCCTAAACTTATATGAAACGTGATGATTGGGATTCCATTTATTTGCTTTTCATGTTTGATGTTTGAAATATTTTCGTACTAAGCTATATTTTCAACACAATTACATTTATGTTACATTTGATCGTTAGCTAGTCATTTTGTCTTGTCTAACACTTATAGTACATCTCCATCTTGTATCTCTTATATAACAGCTTTAGTTTTGATTATTCAGTGTCGAATAGACACTTATAGAAAGACTATTCAGTGCTTCAGATAGATGATCCATGATCGTTAATAGGACTATATTCTGTTGTGAAGTGTGATTGGCAAAAACATGGTAAAACATATGTCGATTAAGTTGACTTGCATATAATTTTCATCAGATGGGGACACAATTGGAGTTTTTGTTTGGCTACACACATTAGACATATAAAAAAAACAAAAAAACATGCAAGCTATGTTATCAATGAAATAGAAAGATATGTTGCTGATTGCAGAATATATCTAACTACTTCGTCGGTTGTTGTAAAATTGTTGCATGTTTAGTCCGCAAATATGAGCTTCTAGTGCTACCGGCCGCATAACTTAATACGCCAAACACTCCTTGCTTCCAGAAAAATACACACCATCGTTCCCTATTTAGATACATTCATACGCCATTACGGCAAGATGCTTTGTTGTGCGCAACACTAAAACAACGACTACAATGTCTTTTAGCTTGTGGTTGTTTGCGTTGAAATTATATAGTATTTAATATATGTAAGATAGTCATACTATAGATAGTAGTCATACTATTTAAAACCCAAAATATCTTACCTTAAATTTCCCACGTGATTGGATCCTTATCTTCTTGGGATTCCCAGGTGGTCGTATGGTCTTTAGAGGGAGTGCATCATTTTCCGAACTTCCTACTAATCCTCCCACGGCTAGCCCACATACTGCTAGAATTGGATATATTTTTCCAAATATCAATTCTTCTATGCCTCAACATGGTAATAGTCGTACACCATTGAATATATTGTCAGTCCACTACGACATGCCGCAACAAGGGAATGTGCACAAGGAATCCCAAGTAGTTGATATTCTCTACACAAGCAGCTTCTAGCATCTAACTTAACAATATGTGAAGCTCCTTCTCGTGTCTGTACTTCAAATTCAAAGAGGCTGATTGGCCGGACCAAGTACGATGTTGAAGTATTGTAGTTTCGTTCCAAACGTTCACGAACTTTAGGCGTTAGGGAACTAGTTTCGGTCATGGCTTTCGCTCTCCTCATTGCGAACCATGACATGACTTGAAAGCGTATTTATTCAAGAATGCATATGAGTGGGAACTCTTTTGCTTCTCTAATTACATTATTTCATGACTCTGCAATGTTAGAATCCGTGATATTGTACCTTGGGTCCTTGAAGTGACACCTAATCCAATATTCAAACCCTGAAAGAAAATAATGTATTATTACAAAGTCATACTATAAAACATTAGTTGGTCTATAAATTCATTTATGGATACACTTTAAATAGTCGCGCTATCAAAATAGTATGTATTAACTGCAAGATCGAATGTATTATTAAATATGCAAACGTACCAATATCCACCAAGTAAGCAACGCAAGTAGGGAAATGTTGAATCTCAGCAAATATTTCGTTGAACTCTTGAATTGTGTAGCATCTTACAGATTTTTCTATCAACATAGCCATTCGATTTATCTTATTAAGCAAGTTGATGTTTTAGTAAAGATGTACAGTACAAGCACCATGATGCGTAACTTTGTAAATCTATATAGTAATAAAATAGAAAAAAAAATTGAATGACCTAAAGCTAGCACTGCTTTTCATGAGTATTTTTTTGTATATACGAAGTTGATAGACTTTCTATCAATATGGAATAACTACTCGTAATTAATTTACCTTTTGCAATCCATTACTAATGCTACCTTGTCGATCCGATATAAAGACCAAGTCATGTTCATCGGGGACAAATGTATTGAGCTTTTGAAAGAACCACTTCCACGACGCATATGTTTCCCCATCAATAATGACGTATGCAATCAGAAAGATTTGGAAGTTAGCATCTTGGAAACTGAAACGAGACATCCACCATATCTAACTTTGAGGGAAGTGCCATCGACCACTATGACCATGTGTAGCCACTGGTATCCATTAATAGCAGCAACAAAGGCATGGAAAAAAAACTTAAACCTCAAATTACCATCTGGCAACTCATCATACTCCCTGAAAGAAAGACTTCCGAGGTTGTTTAGCTCAAGGAGCTTGAAATAAGTTGATAACAGAGCATAGCTACCTATGATTGTGCCAAGAGTGTGGTCCATATCACTTTCTCTTGCTCGCCAAGCTTTCTAGTATGAAATGTCCACATGGTATTCATCTAACATAATTTTCCTTAATGCCCCTGGTGTTGGTATAGCCTTGATTCCCAATATCGTGATGTCATTATATTTCCTATCACTTGTGTTGTACCCAACTTGTGGTAATTCATTCTTTCATCGATTGTGCAGGTGTGAATCTGCGTAGCTTGGCGAATCTGAAAGCTTTCTGACTAGTTCACTATGGATGCGTATACACGCCATGGACGCTTGGGTGTGATACACTTAAGTACCATATATATTGGCGTGGGCCGTTTAGTCCAAAAATGGAATTTCTTGTTGATTACATGGATCACAATCTTGATTATGCAGTCTTCCTTTGATTTCCACAAATAGAGCATCTCCCTCATACGAAACAAATTGCAAGCCTGCATCAATGTCTACAAGAAAAAGTGGTTATACTATTTTACAAAACCTTTACATTCATATAGAACGACTACTTAGATCATTGACTTGATTTTACTGTCATCCTCGATGTCGTTGAATAATGGAGGCGCATCACGCATGAAAAGAGGTGGATTGTCGTTGTTGTCATTAATAAATTATGATAGTGCCGCTTCTGCACCTCTACAAACAATGAATCGACCAAATTGTCTTGTGGGCATGTCATTGTCTTTATCGTCATCGATCGTTGAAGTAATTGGACGGTGATTTGCTTTTGACATTCCTTCTCCATTTTCATTTTGGCGAAAAGATGGATTATTGGTTCGTTCATCATGTATAGTAAGATTTCTTGGTGGAATTCTTCGTGAATCTATCAAAGGAGGATCATCGTGCATTGTAATGTTTCTTTTCCCGAAGCTTAGTAAGTCTACCATGGGATTCTTTCCACTGCCCCTAGGTTCAATCATCGGTCCCTTTCCTTTTTCTCAGCGTTAGGCGTAGTCAACCGAATGATACTGCTCTCATTTTGAATAGTCACTACACCTGTCGTTTTTGAGATAGTCCGACTATCTGCCACAACATTAAATTCGGATAGAAGGGCTCTAGCTATCTGCGGTTGGGCTGGTGTCTCATCTATTGCAAATTCGTGCCAATCATCCACGCTATCGCTCCATGAATCATTAGCAAATGACCCATTGTCCCATTATTTATGATAAACTTCTTTGCATAGTCGTTCTATTTTCTTTTCTGCGACTATCATAGATGGCCGAGGGTTGGTAATTGTCACAAAAAAATTAACTTCCTCGATCTGACGCCTAAGTTGGATGAACATATCTACATTTGCATCTTCTTAAATTTATTGCGGTGGTGTTCCATTCCCTTCGTCAATAGACATCCACTCCGGATATTGATATGTTAGCTTCACATAACTTTCCGGCCTCTCAATGTTTAAGGCTCTTCGCACTGTTGTGACAAGATCTATGTATGTCATGCCAGATCTAAGTTGTATCCACTTCTTCTTGTTCTCGCCATTTACTTCGAAATGTCAAATTGTAGCATATGCCCATTCCCAATTGCGGGTCACCAGTAACAACTTGTCTTTCTCGGTAACCTAAGATATAAACCAAAGAAAAAAAGATTACATGCATGAACAGTATACGCACACACCGAGTCAATATCATGCGCAAACAGTTATCTCTAATGACTAAATCTTCACTAAAAGGTATATTTGACTTATATTACATCATTAACTAACATAAGAAACATATATGAGTTCTTTGATATCTTATCTATTAGATCTGGATCTTCTACTCATAAATTAATATAGTGCATCTACTCGATCTGTTCCTAATAAATGCAAAAATTTATAGAACAATAATATGTTCAACATCTATTAAATGATGCATTTGTAAGAATCATTAGGTTGGGTCAAATATGTTAAGGATTAAATGTGTTAGGGCCATTAATTAATTAACCTATTTTGTAGTGGTCACTTTGTGATAAAGGAAAGGTTATGGGCATAAGTGTTATGAAATATTAATATGTGGATACCTTTGGCAATTTCTAATTTGATGAGGGGTCGAACTAGAAATTGGTTCTCTATAAATAGAGGGTTATGGTCCCCAAAGCAACCCTAATAGAAAATACAGACTCTCTGCATCCCCGTCACCAGAGACCTAAAGTCATTCAGGGTTTGCTTTGGAAGATCAATTCCCTATTCTTTCAGATCCCTAAGCATGAATTCATCAGATACGCTACTGCTCTAGTTCTTATTAATCAGAAACTAATATGGTTTAAGGTTTATAGATTGAATAAATCTAACAATTGGTATCAGAGCCACCATATTCAGTTTCTGTTTGATATTAAGATTTATGCATATTATTTTCGGATTTATTTATTTTTTGCAAATAAATTTGGATTTATTTTTGTGAAAAATTTTGGATTATTGAATCTAAAATTTTTCTTAAAGTTTATGCTTAAAACGTGTGTTCTGGGATCTGTAATTTTGTGTATGTTAGATCTATGAATACTATATGTTTAGATCTAGTATTTTGGTTGATTTTTCTAGACATGAAATATGTTAAAATTTTAGATCTAAAATAAAGTTTTTGAAAATAATCCGATTTAAAAATAATTTACTCATCTGATATTTATTTTCGAAACTATGAGGTATTTTTTATAAAATTTTGAGTAAATTTTCGTGTTAAACTATGAGTTTTTTTTCATCAGCTGCTCGTGCGGCTGTAGTCTCGTAATTTAGGGTTTCTCATAATTATGTTGAAGAAGTCAACATAATTATTGGGCTTGTTTTTTTTCTTTTTTTGGGCCAAGTTTTTAAAAAAAGAAAGGCTTATGGGCCGTTAAGCCCAATATCTTTGGGAAGGGAGCATCGGTCTCTCTGGATTTGTAGTTAACTGTTATAGAACGCGAGTGTGGTTCGTCTGAAGCATCTCTCTTCCCTTTTCCTTCAACCACTCTACCACCACAATTTTTCTTGCTTATGAATCCCCCAAACATATTCTTATATGTCTACGCAAGAATAAAGTTTTTGTTTAAAATCAATAAATAAATTTGATTGTACATAATTTAATATTAGAAGTGGATAATTAAATCAAGATGTCGGTCCAAAGGAAGACCTCTCTTGAGGATATTTTTCCATGAAAAGTATTAAATGATGTATGTATGTAAATTTATGCGGATACAATTCGGTCCAAAGGAAAATTTGTATTTGGCCAAATTTACATATATACGTGTGTGTGTTTTCATGCGAATATTAGATCGGCCCAAAGGAAGATTTAATGTTTGGTCGAAGTACACATACACCTGTGATGGTAAACATGTGACAATTATATAGATTTACACATGTGAATGATAAATCGGCCCAAAGGAAGATTTATTATTTATCATGAATTATTGTCAGTGTTTGATCGTTACAACAAGAGTACCACTAGTAGTTAATATTACTGTCCAAAGACTTGATATTAATGTTACGCTTGGTATCTTGGATGAGATATGTACAATTTTTTAATATTTATTATTGATTTTCTTCAATTAGTGAGTTATTAATTAGGTTTTGTTATCTCTTTTCAGCAAATATTGCTACTCTATCTGACAACTTAGGATCAATTCCAAAACTTACAGGTTCTAACTTTATTGAATGAAAAAGTAAAGTTAAGATTGTTTTTGGGTGTATGGATCTTGATCTAGCACTAAGGATGAAAAAAACCTGCTTCTCCTACGGATACCAGCATTACTGAGTATAAGGCTATTTATGAGAAGTGGAAGCGTTCCAATCGCATTGGTCTGATGATCATTAAGGACACCATTCCAGAAACCTTCAGAGGTGGTGAAGAGATCAATGATCTCAAACAGTTCCTTGCCGAGATGGATTTGCGCTTCGCAAGAAGTGATCGGCGGACATAAGCATGCTTTTGCATCAATTTAGTAGGATGAGGTATCACGACAATGAAAACATAAGGGAGTACATTTTGAAAATGTTCAACATTCTTTCAAAGCTCAAGACACTTAAGACTGAGCTTCCGGCTGAACTACTCATCTTTTTGGTCTTGAACTCTCTTTCTCCTTAGTTCAATCAATTGAAATCTAGTTATAACACACAGAAGGAGCAATGGTCTCTTAATGAGCTCATTGCGTATTGTGTGCAAAAGGAAGATAGAATGAAACAAGAGAGGATTGAAAGTGCTCATTTGGCTTACACCTCTAAGGGTCAGGGAAAAAGAAGGAAGCTCGAGCCTGTTAAGAATGATGCTGCTAAGGGTTCCACCCAAAAGAAACAGGATAAGGATGAAAACACCTGTTTCTTTTGCAGGAAGGGTGGACACATAAAGAAGGACTGCCAAAAGTATCACACTTAGCGTGCTAAGAAAGGTATGTTCCTTGCTTTGGTCTGTTCAGAAATGAACTTAGTTGAAGTGCCTAGAAACACTTGGTGGTTAGACTTTGTTGTTACTACTAACATGAGTGTCAGGGTTGTCTGAGCCACCGAAACCCAATTGATGCTGAGAGATGCATTCATGTGGCTAATGGGATTCTGGTGCATGTGAAGGCAGTCGCACATTTTAGATTGTTTTTTAGTACTGGTTATTTTCTGGATTTGAAAGACACTTTGGTTGTACCGTCTTTAAGACAAAATTTGGTTTTCGGTTCTTATTTAGACAGATCCGGTTATTCTTGACAAACTGGGAATGGAAAAGCTGCTTTGTCTTTAAATTCAGTTCTTATTGCAACCGGTAAACTTTTGGATGATCATAATCTTTATATGCTTGACACTTTAAACTCTAATGAGGAAAGTTTAAGTGTTGAATCAAGAGGTACGTACTAAACGTAAGTTTGAAAATGCAAATTCAGGAACTCTGTGGCACAAACGCCTATGTCACATCTCTAGAAATAGAGTTGAGCGACTTGTGTCAGATGGTATATTGAGTTCTGTTGACTTCACCAATTGTGATGTATGTCTAGATTGCATTAAAGTAAAACAAACCAAACATAAGAAATTAGGTGAATATAGAGCTACGGAAGTCCTTGAGTTAATACATACATATATTTTTGGGTTGTTTCCTACTCCATCTTGGAATGGTCAACAATACTGCATATCATTCATTGACGATTACTCTAGATATGCATACTTATTTCTTATTCATGAAAAATTGGAGTCTCTCGATGCGTTCAAGAAATTTAAGGCTGAGGTTGAGAAGAAACTTGAGCGAAGGATAAATTCTGTCAGATCTTATCGTGGTGGTGAATACTACGATAGATATGATGGTTCAGGTGAACAACGTCCAGGACCATTTGCCAGATACATAGAGGAAAGCAGAATTGTGTCTCAGTACACTATGCCTGGTTCTCCTAGTATGAATGGTGTTTCTGAAAGAAGGAACCGCACTCTTAAGGACATGGTGAGGAGTATGATTAGTCATTCTACTGTACCTGAATCACTCCGGGGAGAGGCACTTAAGACTGCAGCTTACATTCTTAATAGGGTACCAACTAAAGCGACTGCTAAGTTTTGGCAGAAAATTTAGTCTAAAGCATCTTCATATATGGGGATGGCCAGCTGAAGCTATGTCTTATAAGCCATATGAAAAGAAACTGGACTCAAGAACTATTAGCAGTTACTTTATTGGTAAAGTCTAAACATGTAGACATTAAATACCGAGTTGTTAAGGAAAAGGTACAAAGTGGAGAGACTTCCGTTGAACACTTGGGGACAAACTCTATGTTAGCATATCCTCTTACAAAAGGTATTATGCCTAAGGTCTTTCACGAGCATACTGCTCTAATGGGCATTTTGGTGTTTGAGGATTATTTAGTTTATTGGGAGTTTGTCATTTGGTTTTGTTCTATGTATGTTTTGGTTGTGCTATGCACATTTTTCTGATTAGAAATAAAGTTTTAATAAAGTTTCAGTTTACACTTTATACAATAAAGGTAAAGGATCTCACTAAAGTAGGACTAGTTGAAAATCGACATGTACTGACCACCTTTCATGTGATTTTCATGCCACATTTTTCATAATTGATCTATGTCATTTGGTTGTATTGATTTCAGTGACCATGGAAAGTTTAGTTATGAGGAATATAACAAAAGCCGCCATGATCCTATGTTGTTATAGTCAATGGACGAAATTGTTTTATGCTCTCGGAATTAATGGCATATTTGAGCTCATAAAGTCTATCACATTTTCAGGCACATATATGACCCAGTGGGAGATTGTAAGAATCATTAGGTGGGGTCAAATATGTTAAGGATTAAATGTGTTAGGACCAGTAATTAATTAACCTATTTTGTAGTGGTCACTTTGTGATAAAGGAAAGGTTATTGACATAAGTGTTATGAAATATTAATATGTAGATACCTTTGGCAATTTCTAGTTTGATGAGAGGCTGAACTAGAAATTGGTTCTCTATAAATAGAGGGTTATGGTCTCCAAAGCAACCCTAACAGAAAATACAGACTCTCTGCATCCCCATCACCAGAGACTTAAAGTCATTCAGGGTTTGCTTTGGAAGATTCATTCCTTATTCTTTCAGATCCCTAAGCATGAATTCATCAGGTACGCTTCCGCTCTAGTTCTTATTAATCAGAAACTAATATGGTTTAAGGTTTATAGATTGAATAAATCTAACAGTATCAGATATGGAAATATAATCTTTACTACTTTTACCTCATCACTGCTGCTTTCACCCATAATGTCTTTAGAGATAGACTTTTGTTACTTTCTTTTAGAACTGTTAGATGAAAATGATCGTTCGTGTGCTATTTAATGCCAACGAAACAGCATCCTAACCACTCATGAGGTGAAAATGAAATTTGAACAAAGTACATAAAAGTGTTATGGTAATGATTTGATGTTTGCGTGCACCACCTATGCATCAGACTTCCAAAAGATTCACCTTAATTGAAACCCATTAAAATTCACGCGCTAATGAGGATAAAAATGTATTATCTATCATTTTATTTTGTTTAAATTTTATTGAAAAATACAGATAGCTATGTCTGCTAATATGATTTTAGTATTTTAGACCAATTCACCCATAATTTTACTTTTTATTATCTTTTTTGATAAAATGCTACTTTTTATTATCATTTTTTGTTCAACTCAGGTTTACCATAACCGTTGATGAATACACACTTGTTCTGAATTAAGCTGCTAAAAATAAGTTACATGACTTTTGCCCCGCAAGACCTGGTAAACATAAAACTAATAACGTAAATCCTCAAGGATCCTAGATTCCATAACAATAATAATTATACGTGTCAATTCAGAATGATTAATATAATTGTGATTAATAGTTTAAATATTATTTAGCGTAGGGTTTCCCAAAAAGCGACCCACTAAACAATTCCTAAGTGGATAAATGAGTCTCATTCTTTTGTAAATCTTATCCAAACTCAATCCACATATATTTGACAAAGATACATACTGTATAAAAATAGACAAATAACACACAAAACCTTTCCACTAACGAAGAGGCAAGTCTGGCTTAAGTCTACGACATATTGGATGCTTAATAAGCATAATTAAGATACGAATTAAATTAATTCGACAAAAAAGAAGAGATACAAAATCAATATAAAGATTCGAACAAAGGTGTCCACCGAATATGTTACCAATAACTTATACTCTTTCTAAAATGATTATGCGAGTACTAAGACAGAATTCACACCCACCCACACATATATATATATATATATATATGTCTTTTATTGGTATGATTTACGTTCAATACCACGATTAGCATAATGAAAAGAAGTGGGATAGCTGAAAACAACTGAAGTGGGAGCTGAGAGCTAAGAGCTGAGAGCAGAAACTGAAATTTGAATGTAAAATTTAAGAGCATTAGCTAAAGTGGAATTTGAGAGCGAAAGCCTAACGCTTGTTGTTTTAAAATAAAGAAATATGTAAAAAATTCATTTGTAATTAAAAAATGAATAAACAAAAATATTATAATTGATACTAAAATACTATCCAAAAGATAAACTATTTGGATTTCTCTATATATATATATAAAAGAGAGAAAATTTAAAAAATTTAAAATAAATTATTATTTTATTGTTTTCCAAAAAATCGAACCTAAATATAACAACTAATAAGTCAAATATTAGAACTAAAAAAAGAAAGAAAATAACCAGAAATTTTATTGTAAAGTGAATATTATTTATATAAGATCTTGTAATTTATAAAAATACTTCCAATGACAATAAAAAGTAACCATCCAATCTCTCTGATATTTTGAGACACTTACAAATTTTTCACCCAAATGTCCAAAACAAACTAATTATCATATTAATTTTAGGTATAGGATCATATATTGTTCAAATTTTCATGTTGTATATTATTTTTATTTTTTAATTTTTGAGATTTTAAAGTACATTTAAATTTTAAATTTTTTTAGGTAATTTAAACGAGTATCTGAAACTGAATCAAACCCACAAAAATCTGAACTGAATCGAAATTTATAAATATCTAAACGAAACTTAAATCGTTAATCCAAGAACCCAAAAACCCGAAACCTGACTAAACCTGAACCAAACCCGAACGAGTTACAAACGAT
Organism: Anastatica hierochuntica; assembly: GCA_900406275.1. Lineage (NCBI taxonomy): Eukaryota > Viridiplantae > Streptophyta > Magnoliopsida > Brassicales > Brassicaceae > Anastatica > Anastatica hierochuntica. Next base: position 17,055 of record OVAN01006571.1, read on the forward strand.
AATAAAATGTGGAATAATAGACAAAACAAAAAATTATTAAGGTTTTTTTTTTGATAAATGAAAATGAACAATAGACAAACTCTTCTTTATTTGGCGTTATCATTCACTGAAGTAAAGAACAGTTTTTTTAATGATGTCACACGTGTGACACAACTCGTAAAATAGTGTGATTGGCGTTAAATCCACTGTTGGACTTCATAACTTTCACATAACCGTGATGCCAATCATGCTTTAACCAGACTGGACACCATATATATTCACCGCCATAGTTTCAAGTAACCGCAGTAAGAGCATCCGCATTGAGAGTTCAATGCGGGGTTCACACACAAATCAAGAAAAAAAAACACAAAAACCGAGGAATCCGAGCTCTCTCGAGCTCTTCCGAGTGAATCCGGATCATAAGGGTTCGCCACGTGGCGAGTCCCCATTGGTCCGATTTTACTTTTTTTTAATTTTTTTTTAAAAAACGAAAAAAAAATAAAAAATCAATTTTAATTTTTTTTTGTGAACTCCCATGGGTTCACCAATGCAGATGTCCTAACTCTTAAGATGTTTCGATTACCAAACAAAGACTTTAAGATGTTACTAGTAGCTAGTGGATTTGAAAAAATCTAAAGTGCATGGGATAATGTTATATAACATATTTACGCTAAATAATACAGTTAGTTAATTCTTAAATGAATCTCCAACCCTTGGCAGCAAGAAAGAAGATAGCAAAACCATCGTGTAACATTAGACGTCACCAAAAAGTGAAAGTGGAATATATTCAACAATTATAAGCAAAGTGGGGACAATGAGTTTTGTCGAAAAGGTTACTATTTTTAAATTGGAAAAGTGAACCACTTTATGATTTAAAAAGAGCGTAACGTGACGTGACCTCTCACCAGCCAGACACTCGACCAACTGAAGTTGGGGTCAAAAGCCAAACGATCAGAAAAAGCGAAATTTAATTAATATACTACCTAAACCTACGTGTGTTTCTCTTATGTAAAGATGATAGATACCGGTTAGCACATATATTGTAATTCAAATTCAGTTAATAAATAATACAAATGCTCAAAAACCAGGAACAGCTCAAACTTGTCTAATTTTTGTTTTTAGTCCTAAGTAATAAAATGAAAGTGTTTATTATAGGGTGAATTAGTGTAATATCAAAAAAAGAAGATTAATTAGGTTTGCAGAAAGAGATTAGAGAGACAGAAAGAGAAAAGAGGAGAAAGAGACTGTTTTTGGTTATTTAGTTAAATAATGAAATTTTTTTTGGTTAATTGACCTAATTTCTTTTTATTATATTATAAAGATAAAAATTTGGCCTGGTATAAAGTTTTATGGTTACCCTCCTGGCACATACCTTCTCTTGCTTAGAGCTACTTAGTAATTACTAGTGAGTCAATTAGTTTCAAACTTTGGAACCATGAGAATTTTTCGATCCTTGAATTAGGATTATTTTTTTATATTTATAATATTTGAATAAGAGTATTTTTATGTTTTTATGGATACTTTCTAGTTTTGAATTTATCTTAACAAAAATAAAGAATATTTTCGTTATTCAATTAGATAATAGTCTTTATCTTTAAAATTTAAATCATAGAGGAATATTCACTTAGCCTTGGTTCGTGGTCATGGCGAGCTATGTGACCTTGACTAAAGTCTTGGTTTACCCATCCTGGTAAAAAGGTTATTTATGTATCCTTGATCTAGATAATGCTAGGCTCTAAGGGAATAAAATTACTTCCAACATTAGTCAGACGCTTTATTATATAAATTTTAAAATAGGTAGTCTAATCTCCATTTGGTTTCCACTTGTTCTCTTATGCATATTGTAGTATGAAACGTACGTTTGTTTGTATCATTGCTTACCAAGAATTGCGAGTTTGCGACACCATTAAATTTTCTAGACAAAAGAAGAGGTTTCACCGTATATATTTGCTGTTATTTTGAGGTAGATCTATCTAATAAAGAAGGAAGTTGTCATCGCACCGCCGCGCTTACCTTAGTCTTGTTCATGTTTTTGACCATTGTCGAAGATTTACTGGGTTTTGTTGGGTTTCGTTCATGCGACAACATAGCTAAGATTTTTAATATAGTATTATTATTAACGTAAAAATGTTTTACGGAGAAATTTTACTCCTATATATAAGATTATGAACCATTTCGCCAGGGTCGTGTCTAGCTTTTTCAGGACCTAAGACAATACTCGATGGTAAACTTACGTAGATATACAAAATATTCGCTTGTCAAAAAATATATATATAAATATTCGTTATCAAAACACATTTTCAAAATAAATTAATTCAATATAGCATGTAAATTCTATTTAGTATTGTTATGTATTATATAAAAGTCAGTTTTGTTGAGGATCGATTTGTTATATAAAAAATAATATAAGAAGTATTGAGTATTGACATATTATCAATAAGATTGTGTTTATATATACACTGTGTATGCTAATTTAAATAGATAGAATGTAGTTCTAAAATTAGAATTATATATAGTAATATAGGAATTATCAATCAAATGATTTGGAAAATGATATGATGAAAAGTAAAAGTGCAAATACACAAAGGACAATAAAAAAAAAATTAAGTTGATTGTATAATATAGGTGTTGTAAATCTTCTTATTGAAATGAAATCGAACGAATGAATTGTTGTAAGACGCATGTAAGACTGTGAGAATAAAGAAAATCAAACTAAGTAAAACGTAATTATAAAATGGTGTCTTCGAATTTATAGTGTGAAAGTGGGGGCCTGAGGCGACCGCCTTTATTTTAACATCGTTGGCACGGCCCTGCATTTCGCTCATTGTTGGTTTGAGTTTTCAACTCACGATTTCTAATATGATATCAAAACCGTGGTTGTCTTACCAACATATTCCACAAAAATGATTTTTTATTTATTTAAAGTGGTCCATATAAATAGTTTCATCTTTTGTTGTCCGAAATGTCGTTGATGTCCGGCCTACATCTCCACAAGGCCTATTAAAATATTAAAAAAAAATCCTGCATCGAAAGAATTCTTAACTTTAATATGTAGAAGCATGAACCACTTCACTTTCACTTATTGAATATTGGTTTCGAGTTAGAAGATAGTTATGATTCATAGCTAAGTTATTTGCCCATTTCTTTACGTATTATGTTTTGGTCTATTTGTTTCCTGGGGCTTACAGCTCGGAAGAAATTTTATTTTCCCTTTGTTTTCTTTCACCCCACCGCTGGGCAATTTTATATGAAAAAACCCTATTTGCTGTGACTACCTAACTAATTGGGCCACCAAAACTCCATGAACGGCCCGACTAAGTTACATCTACTCTCTTAGACCATGAACACCGCGGGATCTTACCCACGGGTTCTTTAAACTTTTAATTTAAAAAAATAAAAATAATACAAATAGCTAAGAAACCGTTCTTAAGAGCATGCCCATTAAAGGTTTTTAATGGGTTCGTAGGCTCAGTTTTTGAGAGCCCAAAATTAAAAAACTGAGTTTATTTGATGAACTCGGCCTGATCCGTCTCTTGCCACAGACCCCGTGTGAGACGGGATCACGCCACGTGGCAGCAGGCCATTGGCCACTCATTTACGCGTTGGCATCGACACAAAGCAGGATCGCGGCCAAGACTTCTCATTTTCTCCTTTCTTTCTAAAAACTAGGGTTTCTTTCTCTAAGAGGCGATTTTCTCTTAGCCGAATCGCCGGAGCTTCTCTTCAGCAAATCGACGACGGCAACTCCTCCACGATCTCAGGTTAGTGTCTGCGTCTATCTAATCCTCATGCGGGTTCGATCTAGGGTTAATCTATGGTTGTAGATCGATTTGGAGGTTTGGATTTAAGGTTTCGAAATCGATTTTAGGGTTTCGATTTATGGTTGCAAATCGATTTGGGGGTTTCGATTTAGGGTTGTAAATCGATTTGGATGTTTCGATTTAGGGTTGTAAATCTATTTGGGGGTTTCGATTTAGGGTTCGTAAATCGATTTGGGGGTTTCGATTTAGGGTTCGTAAAAGAGTTTGTAGGTTTCGTTTTATGGTTTCTTTTA
>OVAN01006572.1:0-21084 GCA_900406275.1 Anastatica hierochuntica
CCAACTATATCTTGAAAGCTCACCGAGTTCAAGTCAAGTACTTGTTCCAAATAGGCAACTATGTGTATGAATTTTCCTCTTGGAAGTCCTGTTATGAACCTTTTAACCATCTTTGATTCTTCTATGATTGCTCCTAACGCCGCTGATTTTGAAGCCAAACCAGAAATCCTTCCTACAAAATCATCGATCCTTTCTGCTTCTGACATGTTCAGCTTTTCAAACTCAGCCATCAACGTTTGAAGCCTTGCTTCAAGCACACGATCAGCTCCCAAGTGTCTTGACTTTATCGCATCCCACATCTTCTTCGCCGAGTCTTGCTCACCAATTTGCAAGATTAATGACTCAGGAATTGACTGAAAAATTAATGCGATGGCTACATCATTCCTTTTCATGTCTGTCGATCCTGGCTCGATCGTGTCCCAGACTTCATTAACCCGTAGAATTACTTTCATCCTCATTGACCAAACTGTGTAGTTTGTCGATGAAAGCATAGGGCTCTTAAGATCTTTGCCAATTGATCAAGACTCATTGTTCTGTGTCTACGCTGATTGCTCCGTATGGTTCGTCATCCTTCTCGATGAAGAACCTTACTCTACTCCCACGTTTCGCAACGTAAGCTCTGATACCAATTAAAAGTGTTGAAACTCGTCGTTCTGTTCCAACAGACTGTTTCTGTTCCGTCAAGTCTGAGATCAAGGAAACAATTATAAGAACTAATCACTTCTTATTGATTTAGAAAACCTTACATAAAAACTAAATTTGTCTCTTGAATCTCTTAGACATCTCCTAAGAGTTCAAAATATATTTATAGGTTTTAGCTATCTCCTAAACCTAATTGGATTTTCTTTTTTTCCTAAATAAGCTAATCTTCTTATTTTTAGGACTTTTCCTTTTTTCTTTTGGAATTATCCAACAAAAATATCATGCTTCATTGGTTTTGACATATAAAGAATACAATGACTTATCTGTAACACCTGAACCTCCAATTCTCCGGGTCAGAACCAGAGTGAGCTAGGCTACGATATCATTTGTGATATCCTAACCTCCGAACCTATGATCCGGGATTAACTAACCAGTTCAACTAAAATCATTTTACAAAACCACCAACTTGAATTTAAACTGCCACTTCTAAGTCTTAGGAATGTTAAATTCAAAGTTAGGGTCTGACCCTCTTTTATTTAGAATTAGCCCTATTTTAACCCAGCCCTATTTTATCCATATTTCAGTCAAGGGTTAGGGCTGGTACCAGGGTTAGCCCATTTCATTTTTATACAATAAAAATACATATAAATGTATATATAGTGAGTCTAATTAAACGGAATTTTGCGATTTAAATGGGAAAACGTAATTAGCGGTTCTGGCGAGAGAATGGAATTTGCGATTTTGACGGGAGAAACGAAATTTTGCGGTTTTGACGGGAAAACGAATTCTGCGGTTTTGGAGGGAAAGTTGACTTTTACGGTTTTGATGGGAAAATTGAATTTCGCGCTTTTGGCGAGAAAACAAAATATTGCGGTTTTGGTGGGAAAATCTAATTTTTGCGGCTTTGGCGGAGAACTTAATTTTGCGGTTTTGGCGGGAAAACGAAATTTCGCAGTTTTCAAGGGAAAACAGAATTTTGCGATTTTGGCGGGAAAACTTAATTTCGCGGTTTTGGCGGGAAAACGAAAATTTGCGGTTTTGGCTAGAAAACTGAATTTTGCGGTTTTGGCAAGAAAACAAAATTTTGCGGTTTTGGCGGGAAATCGTGATTTTCGACTTTGGCGGGAAAACTAAATTTGCGGTTTTGGCGAGAAAACATAATCGCACGCCATCATCGTCTCCTGAGAGAAAGATGTAGAAACAATTACACCAAAAAAATAAAGAAACAATTGTTTTAGGCCCTGTTAGAACCCTGGTTTAAAATTAGTCGAGCCCATCTTGGCCCTATTTAAAATAAAAGGGTTTAAGGTTACAAAATCAGATAAGGGCTGAGCTAACCCTATTGATATAAGCCCAAGACAACATCTCTACTTCTAACACACTAACATGCCAGACACACCAAGAAAAAGAGAAAGAAACGGAAGATGAGAGACTTTTCATACTATCCACCCAGTGAGAATCTAAACAACTCCATGTTTCCAAACACCTAATTTGCCCAAAAGTCCAAACCTAAAGAAAAACACAAACAATAGTATCTAACGTACTGCACACATAATAATCACAACAATACACCTCAACTCGATATCTCAACAATTTATAATCTCAATATCTCATCTCCATGTTCAAACAACAAATGTAATCGTCAACATGAATCCACATCAAATTCACCATAATCCTCATAATCATCAACATGGCTCATGAGCAGGTATTCTTATAGCTCATGGACTCGCTGGCGGGTATCCCTAGTTACCGGGAGTCTAGCCCGCCCTTTGGCTCATCAGTCATCCACAACACTTTCCTCCTAAAATTGCAGTATTTTTGCACCCAGCCCTGACACTTTGACATAGGTACTTAACTTTATCATCATATGTTGCGAGTCTCAGACTATTCCATTGGAACCTCCGGTAGCCCAAGCCCATAGCTGTGGCACATTACACTAGTAAACTGGATGGGTGAACATCTAACAAAAAACAGGTCCACCAATTCACTACATCACCATTTCTAATGCAATTCCTAATTAATTTTCGGTTTCTCTAATACTTTTTAATCATGTTTCTACGTTCTCAATTAGTCAAGGTTCGACTATCCTATGCTCGACTTAGCGACTTCACAAAGATTCATACTATAGGCGTATATTAAAACAATACATAATACATTTTAATTATTCGTGTTAAGACATATAGTTTAGCACTACTCAGGCTTAACCATACCTTAGCAATCCAAAATGAAGTTCAAACTCACTGAGGGCGGTGTAAATCACCCCCATGGGGCTGGTGACACATGGATTTTAGGTCGGTATAGCTTTGCTGCTGGCTCCATTTTGTGCCCTTGAACTCATCTCCTAATGGTTTCCCGTATCATCTAATGGAGTTCATCCACCGACTCCGACTATACAGATATTTACCTAGCAGCTTTGTTCCCTCTTCCCACTCCTAGTCTGGTATGATAACGGTTACAGTTACTACGACTAAGGTTGATTAATCCCCGATTACGGTTAGAAAAAATGCTTAACCTTAACCTTAACCATTTAATATACTGTTAATACATTTACGGTTAAATACGGTTTGGTTAAATGGTTACAGTTAGAAACGGTTACGGTTATCTGATAATTAAGATACAGTTAATAGTTTTAATTATTATTATATTTAAAAAATCATTTTGATAATGGTATCAATCAATTTTTGTCGATGCATAGTTCTTACATATTGTTATTAATAGAATCCACATAAAATTTGTCTTTTTTTGGGCACAAATATGTCTTTATATATATATATATATATATATTTATAATTCTTTTTTAAAAAAACGGTAACGTTTACAATTTTAAGGTTACTCTCATGGTTAACCGATGGTTTAAGTATAGTTACGGTTAACTAACAGTTACGGTTAAAAATTTCTTTTAATCATAACTAATATATTCTTACGGTTGACGATTACGGTTGTAACCGTTTCATACGGTTACATCTGGTTACGGTTTGAAAACGTAACGGTTACGGTCCAAAATACGGTTACAGTTAGGTTTTGGCCATGCCTACTCCAAGATTGGCTCCTCGAATTCCTCGACTTTAGTCGTAGTGCTAGAATAGGGTCAAACTATCAGAGTAATCCAAATGAGGTTTTGGATCTCATGACTCCTCATATGAATCTTCTTTCTCCACCATCAAACTCTTTCCTTTATGATCTCCTAGGTTTTGAGACTTACCTTTCAAGTCTTCTACTTCTCTCTACTCGTTCTCGTCTTCTTCCCTTTTCTTCTCTTCCTCGTCGTCGCCGCTTCTCTCTCTCTCTCTCTCTCTCTCTCTCTCTCTCTCTCTCCCCTTCTCCTCCTCCTCCTCCTCCTCCCCACCACCATCTCTTCCTTCATCGCTCTCTGCCGCGACCTTCTTTTATTCCTCTCTTCCTTCCCGCGAATGCTTCCCCTCCTCTTTCTCTGATGTTGCGAGCTTCTCTCCCTCAGTTTCATGTCGTGACTTTTTTTCTCCTTTCCCATACTCGTTTGGGGCTCTTCCTTCTTCCTTCTCCCTCTGTCGCGGCTTGATCCCCGTCTTCTCCTTTTCTGTGTCGTGGATCTCTTCCTCCATTCTTCTCCCCACTATGATCTTCTTCTTCTACTCTCTCNTACAAAAACAACAAAAACAAAAGAGAAAAGGGTTTTAAAGTTTGGTGGCTTGGGAGGGAATAAATAGGTTAGGTTTAAGGATCTTTTAGGTTCAGGGCTTCTTTTAGGAAACTTTAATTATGGCCCAAATAAACGGGTCAGGATGTTACATTATCTTTCACTATATTACGACACGAACAGAGCTTCGCTGCAGAGTGTTAACTCATAGATGAGAATCTTGTTATAATGAGGAAGTTAAGCACTAGAACTTGGGATCATTCAATAGCTAATGATAGGTTTGTTGACTTGAGTTAGTGTTTTTTTAATATATTTTGAACTTCACTTTCGATGATAATAGAATAAAATTTAGATTAGGAAACACAAAATTATATGATAAATCTTGAACAAGTTTCCTATTAGAATTCCTTTCATATATGTACAAAATTTGTAGGCTTTATTGGCCTAAGATAATAAGATGAGACTTTGTATTTAATCAATGACTTTGAATGTGATTGAAGTCCATCTTCAAGATCTTGAATTCATGACTCTAATATCTGAGCATTTTGCATCTTTAAGGTCTTCCCAGATTGAAATTTGGAGTCAACCTTTCTGAATTCGTTGGCTTTTTTCACATGTTATCTTTTTTTGGTTAATTAGCTTTGATACATGTGACCATTTGCTACTAATATTTGATCCAGACATAAAGCACAAAAAAGACTCGAAAAAGGCTACTACAATAGCTTTTTCTTCTCTAAATTTAACAAGAGATTCGTCATTGCACTCGTGGTTTTATTTGGCCTTTAAACTCTTGATGACCTTTTCGAATGACTTGTTGAAATATTTTCTTGAGGCTAAGTATTTCCTAACCTCTCCCTATAGACCTCCACGCTTTCTTCGCAGAATAGATTGGATCTCCATGAGATCCTCTTTCATAGATCATCCATATGCGACAAAGCATCTTTGGAAATGTTGCGCAAATCCAAGATCCTTAGAGGTTCATCAAGAAGTTGCTCGGTGCCTTTCTTGTTATGTTTCTGAAATAGTGCTTATTGTGTGACTTGTAGGTGAATAAGCTTGTCAAGAGACTCATGTAACTCTTGAAGGATATAGTGACGCAAACTGGATTTCTAACTCCAAAAGCTCAAAATCCACGAGTGAATATATCTTTACACATAGCAGTGCAACAATTTCCTGGAAATCTTCCAAACAAACCTTATTAGCCATATCCACCACGGAATCTGAGTTTATTGCTTTGGACACAACTACAACAGAAGCAGAGTGGCTTCGAAACTTTTTTGGAAGATATCCCGATGTGGGAGAAACATGTGTAGGCATTACGTGAACACTGTGATAGTCAATCGGCTATCACCCAGACACAGAGTAATCTCTACAACGGAAATTTTATCACATCAGAAGACAGCATAAATCCATTACAACTGGCCTCAAGCAGTGTAATCACATTAGATTACATAAATTCGGGTAATAACCTATTGGATCCATTTACTAAAGCTTTATCACAAGATCAAGTTGAAAATCATCAATAGGAATAGGTTTAAAGTCTATGGCTTAAAGAATGAGTTTGATGGAAACCACACCTACGTGACTGGAAATCCCAAGAAGTAGGTTCAAAGAGACAACTAAATCAAATCAATTCTGTTAGGAGCACTATAACACTAAAATTTTTACCCGATTCCCGGGATGATAAACAGTGCTACATGTCTGAGTTAAGATTAAGCGTTAGCTTTTAATGATTCCATAACTTTCTAAAGTGGAGTATTACATGATGCTTCTAAAAATACATGCTTATGGCAAATCTCCTAGTGAGTGTAAAATGGGATCGTTTCTAGGAGAATGAAGGATTTGTTATGTTCTCCAAGTTTACTCACGAAATATCAAGCAAGTTCACGACCAAAATGAACACAATAGAGAACTAAGTTCTACGAGAAATGAAGCTGTTATAGTTGTTGTCTCGGTTTACATCAAAATCAGGGTGGTTCAAGACAACATTTTCACCTCCTGGCCAAGTAAACCCGGAAAATATTAACAATGAGTGGTTCAAGGCTAAAAAATGCTACTTACATAGTGAATTTTCGCATATACGCTCGGAAAGTTCTTCAGTCTAATCAGTCAAGTTAGTCTAGTCAGTAATGTCCATCGAGTCTTTCGTGTTTTCATATGTTCAGAGTCATTTCTATTCATGTAGGGGATTGTTGGAACATTTTTTGAATAAACAAAGTAGGCTAATAGACCAACTTTTTATGTCAAAAATTGTATTGTTGTGAATGAAAAATAAGCTCATTGGACCTAGAAGAAATGTTATGGAGCTGTAGACTCAAAACAAGTGTTAGTGGTAACACATAAGAAGAAGTTTAAATGTGTATTGGAAGAGAAGGTTGAGGAATGTTAGCTTCCGACCTACAAAGATGTTCTTTTTGGACAAAATTCTTGTTGGCTTTTGGTCCATTTCCTTATAAAAAATGGCGTGATTTATGTTGTAAAACAACATGTAGTTCGTTTTTAAAATGAAAATGTTTCTTCTCTCTCGCAGGGACCTATTCTGGTAGATGATTATTTCAATTTCTATGTGCCTTGATTTTTGACCCACCTTCTCTCCTACGACTTTAAGAAATCGCTCTCCTCTCTCATTCCTAGGATGATCTTTTACCGAAAAAAAATTCGAGCTATCTCTCTTTTTTTTTCTTCTTTTCAAAAACGTAAGTGCCTCGAGAGTATATCATAGATTTCTTAGTTCGCAAACTCTATGATCGGCTGATGCGATGATAGTCTCATTGTGATTGTATCTTGAGATTCAAAATTTCTAACACCGCCTTACTGCGAGAGATTTCATGAATTAAGAAAAGAGTTCACATCGCCTTCACGAATCCGATTTTTTCCTTTATCGAAATTTCATTACATTAGGATTTTTGGAAATCGTTCTATTCTTACAGATTAAAACTATTAAATCATTAACACAATTTTCCCCTTACAAGGTGACAGAAGGCATCTTGCCAACCGTCTTCTCAGACCAAATCTCAATGGCATTGAGATGCGCGTCGTTGCATGTGTGCTTATTTATAAATGAAACAGAGCTGGCTTGTCTGCTACTAAAAGGTCATGCCATTCGTGCATATCTTATATTTTTAAGACGATTGTTTATTCGCCTCGTTTAGATATGAGCATATCACACGCTTGCATTATGGTTATCTTAATCAAGAACAGAATATTAAAACAACTTTGATAAAATAAACGGTAAAGTTGGTGGCAAGATCCGTATCCGTAGATAATGGCATGTGAACAAATCATGTGAAGGTTGAGGAGCTAGGGATTTGATTGAACATGAATATACCTAACAAGGAAATGTTTCTTCTCCATCTAAGATTAACTGTGAAATGCAAGTCTCAAAAGATGCATGAAGCTCAGTAAAATTCTCCTACTTTTAAGGGGATTTTTTTTGTTTGTCTTTTAATGGGAATAGAGAAACTAAAGTAGTTTAAAAAATTTTGTACTTCTATACATTTTGAGGGGTTCTTTTTTGGTATGTAAAACTTTATTTCCACAAAAAAACCTATTTACAAATGAATGCAATAAAATGTTTTGATAATTTAAATGAATTTTTAGTATTTAATAGTGAATTTTTAGGTTAAAGTTGCAGCTTGATTTCTTGGTTATGGCCTAAGCTTGTTCTTTGATGATAAACAATAAGTGAACAAATATGAAAAGAGGAACAAAGAGTAATATATGATCTTGAATATGTTTCTATTAACTCTTTTTTTTTTGTTTTTGTACAAAATTTGTAGGATTTAATGGCCTAAGGTGTTAAGAATTGAGACTCTGTATTTAATCAAAGACTTTGATAATGCTTCAATTCCATCTTCAAGATCTTGAATGCATGACTCTAAGATCTGAATATCCTCCATCTTCAAGGTCTTTTCGGATTGGAATTCGGAATCAACCTTTGTGAATTCGTTTGCTTGTGCTTCACATGTAACTTTCTTCTTGCTCATTAGCTTTGAGACAATAGACCATTTGCCACAAGTCTTTGTTCCAGACATGTAGCAAAAGATAGAATCAAACATTGCAATTGTTGCAGCTTCTGCTTCTCCAAAGACAGCCAAAGATTCATCGTTGTTGTCTTCAACTCGTACAACTTTGAGAGACTTTTGTACTTTTTGGAATGTTTTCTTGAAAGATTTTCTTGAGGCTAAGTATTTCTTGACCTCTCCTGATAGATCTCCGCGCTTTCTTCGTAGAATGGATTGGATCTCCATGAGACCCTCTTTCATTTGAGACAAAGAATCTTTGGAAATGTTGCACAAATCCAAGTTCCTAAGAGATCCATCAAGAAGCTGTTCGACGACTTTCTTATTCTGCTCTTGAGCTAGAGCTTGTTGTGTGACAGGTAAGCGGATAAGCTTGTCAAGTGACTCGTGTAGCTCTTGAAGGTTGTCAATTCTTTGACAGATTGAAGAGACTGAAGAGGTTGAGGCATCCTCAGAAGATCTCAAACGGGCTAACTGGTCATCGACATGAGCGGCTTGTGGGTGAAGTCTAGAGGGGAAACTGTTAGAGCGAATGTGGAAAGAGGCTTCCATTTTTGTGAATCTTAACTTCTTTGTTATTGATAAAAAAAGGTTTTGAGAGAGAGAGAGAGAGAGAGAGCTTAAGATGTTTGTTCTGCCTTCTCAATGCTCTCCGGTGACTACAATATATATACCAAATGAAAGAAAGTTAGGAGGAATCTTTTGGTGGCATAAGGCATCTCTTTCTCATTTTAAACAAATAATTATGAAGATCTCCGCATTATAAGCTAAGTGTCTTCAAGGAACTTAATAATAGTTTTTATGAAGTGTGAGACTAGAATGTGCCATGTGAAAATGCAAAGACAATGCTGATCAATGAGTCGGGACTTAATAAATTCTTAAGTTTCACGTTGAAGCTGCACGAGCACTCTTAATAGATTCTGCCAATTCCAGCTTGGCTTTGTCTCCTACCTCTCAAACATTTTTGAATAATTTGCAAGTCCCTCCGTGTGCTATATAACTTCTTTCCAGAATAAAACACGTTTGCATTATGGTTATAATAATCAAAAGATAGAATATTTTGAAGTAACAGCACGATCCATATCCGTAGATCATGGCATGTTCAACACATCCACAATAGATCAAGAGGTAGATATTAATTAACATTTTAATTTCATACAAGCGTGTAGAGATGCCACATGATATGCATAGACAGTGCTGATAAGCGTCTCTACGTGTGGTATCTTGCACGTTTTCATTGTGATTATATTAAGTGAAACCGTTTTATTATGTTATTTTTGGCTTTTTTTTTACAATGGTGAGTTTTTGCTCTAGACATTGAAAGTTTTTGGGCTAGTCCTAGATACGTCGACCAAGTAAATGTAATTTTCGTCTGTCTTATAAGAAAATGTTTCACCATCCAAGAATAATTAAAGAGAAACTTAAGGGTAAAATGTTGAAATAAATTTGAACCGGATTAAACCAAAGTTGTCTTAGAGAGCAAGTAATCCGAGATATGGATTACAACTAGGATTAGAAATAAAGATACTTAGGAGTTATCTAAATAAGGCTTTTCCTAATTAAACTAGTGATAGCTATGAGGATACTTTCCCACCGATTCGGTTCACTTACAAGCGCATGCCCATGAAGACCAAGAAGATTGGACCAAGAGAAGAAAAGAGAGCAGTTGTACCAGGAGTTAAAGATGACGTTAACAGTAACAATTGTGAGAGGAGAGACGTTAACAGTGTTAACCAGGAGACAAGTTACCGTTACAAGGCCTTTTGGATGATAACAGAATCACGTGAGGGAGACTGCGAGAGGGTGTGACTCACCTGGGCGTGTGATCCAAGAAGATACTTATTTACTTTTCTATATAATCGTTTATTGAGAGAGAGTATTATCATCGAGTTGTTGTATTTCGATCAGAGAGGATTTAGGAGTATTCCTCTTAGCAACAAACTCTGGCTTGTATTTACACTTTGTGAGTACAAGATATCTATTTCATTCTTTGTTCTTATAGTTTCACATATCTGAATCTCTATCTTACTTATTCTGCACTTATCAAATTGGTATCAGAGCAAAATCCATGGCACTTGTTACACGACTGCAAGCCACAGTGGGAGATGACAGCTCCGTTACAGCACCGCAACCCATTTCCGACGATCAGGCACTGGCGACGTTAGTCGCTGACATGGCGGCAATGAAGAGTAAGCTCTCTGGTTTGGATCGGTTGGAGCGGATGCTTGATCAAGGGAAAGTAAGTTTTCTAGCGGCGCAGGAGAAGGCACCAGAAAGCTTCCAGTTGCAACAAGGGAACTTGATTCAGACAACAAAGAACCCAGTGATGAACGATGAAGACCAAAATCATGACTCTGGATTCGGATCATGGTCACGATCTATTAAGTCGCAGACTAATAGCGGTTCACCATCTCGCAAGGTGGATCTACCGTTGTTTTATGGTGACAAGATATATGGATGGGTGTTCCGTTTGGAACAATATTTTGAGATTAATGAATGTACAAATGGCGAGAAATTGAAAGTGGCCACCAAGAGCTTGGATGGGGAAGCATTGGAGTGGTACCACTGGGAATGAGATCGAAACCCATTTCAGAGTTGGGAGATGTTAAAACGTCGTGCGCTCACACATTTTTTACCAAACGGCGGCGCAACACCATCGGAGAGACTGCTTACTCTCACACAGGATGGTTTTGTCAGAGAGTACTTCCGGGAGTTTTGGCGCTTAGCGACGCAGTCGCCTCACATACCGGAAGACGTGTTGGAGATCACCTTCATGAAGGGTCTCACGTCGGCGACCCGGTACGGCGTTAGGGCGTTTCGTGCTCATGGCCTTGACGAGATGATGACGGTGGCACAGACAATGGAAGATTGGGCTTCAAATGGGCGTCTCACAGCTGGACCCAACATAGGCCCACGACCAGCTTCAAGGCCTAGACTGGAAACAAAGGAGCAAATGGGCTGGCAAAACAAGCCTTCGTGGCCCAGGCCTGCCATTCAAACGACGACGTCGCAGCCTCATGGACAGAAACCAGGGTTTTTGCAACCAGCCAAAACTAAAACCACAAAGGTTCGCCGCCTCTCAGAAGCAGAAAGACGAGAACAGTTGTCGCAAGGCTTATGCCTGAAGTGTGATGCTCGTTGGTCGCCGGCGCATGTTTGCAGAGCAAAAGAGTTGCAGGTCTTGTTAGTGTTTGATGACGGGTCGGAGGCTTTATTAGCTAAGCAGTGTAACAAGAATGAGGTCGCTGAACCAGATGCAAAGCCACCACTAGTAGCATCGCTATCGCTAAATTCTTTGGTTGGAGTCTACTCACCCAAGACCATTAAGCTTTAGGGCGAGATCAATCATCGACCTGTTGTAGTGATGATTGACAGTGGGGCAACCCACAATTTCGTGGCGGAAACGGTAATAGTAGAACTGGGATTGGAACAGGATAAATCACTACACTATGGGGTGCGACTAGCTGATGGAACAATAGTAAAAAGAGTGGGTGTCTGCAAGTCTCTCACTCTACAATTGCCTGAGTTAGAGATTGTAGATGATTTCCTACCAATAACATTGGGAAATGCAGAAGTAATTTTGGGTATGCAGTGGCTGGAGACGGTAGGACCAGTGGCAGTGAATTGGAAGATACAAGTGGTGAAGTTTCAAAAAGATGGAAAGGAGGTATGTATTCAGGGAGAACCGGGTTTATGTGTGGTTGAGGTATCACTGAAATCCTTGGTCAAGATTATCCAAAATGAAAGTGGCGAAGGAGTTTGGGTTGAATTTAACAGAGTAGAAGTAGAAACAGTGGATCAGGAAGCAAGTTGTTCGGTGGAATTACAGGCTACAGTCGAAGCTTTTGGTGATCTCTTTGTTGAACCAAAGGGCCTACCTCCAATAAGGGGGCATGAGCATAAATCAGTATGAAAGGAGGGGCGGGACCAGTGAGTGTTAGGCTATTTCTTTACCCTCATATTCAGAAAGAAGAAATTGAGAAACTCGTGAAGGAGATGTTACGCGCAGGGATCATTCAGGTTAGTAACAGTCCTTTCTCAAGTCCAGTGTTGTTGGTAAAGAAGAAAGACGATAGTTGGAGATTATGTGTAGACTACCGAGTGCTAAATAAAGTCACAGTTCCTGACTGTTATCCCATCCCAATGATCGATCAATTACTGGATGAGCTACACGGAGCACACATATTCACTAAGTTGGATCTTAAAGCGGGGTATCATCAGATCAGAGTCAAGTAGGAAGACATTCCCAAGAAAGCTTTTCGGACACACGAGAGGCATTACGAGTTCCTGATAATGCCTTTTGGCCTGAACAACGCCCCGACGACCTTTAAATCCTTGATGAACGAAATTTTCAGACCACTATTGAGGAAGTCGGCACTAGTATTCTTCGACGATATTCTGGTGTATAGCCGAAACATACAGGAGCATCGTCAACAACTAAAGGAACTGCTGAGTATTATACGGGAACACCAGCTGTTCATCAACAAAAAGAAATTTGAATTTGGAAAGCAGCAAGTGGAATACTTAGGCTATATTATTTCGGCGGCAGGGGTTGCAGCAGATCAGAAGAAGATTGTTGCTATGGTTCATTGGAAAACACCGGGAACAATGAAAGAGTTAAGGGGTTTTCTTGGTCTCACAGGGTATTAAGGGAGGTTTGTAAAGGGATACAGTTCCATTGCCAGGCCACTGACTAATCTACTACGGAAGGATAGTTTTGGGTGGAATGAGAAAGTAAAGATATCGTTCAGACAATTAAAAGAATTGATGTCTACAGTACCTGTCCTTGCTATGCCAAACTTCTCAGTGTTATTTGTGGTCGAAGCAGATGCGTCGGGTTACAGACTAGGGGCTGTTCTCATGCAGGATCAGAAGCCGCTAGCTTACTTTAGCGAAGCTTTATCCGCCAGAGAGCAACACAAGTCCATCTATGAAAAAGAATTAATGGCTATTGTTTATGCAATCCTCAAGTGGAAGCATTACTTGTTAGGGAGGAAATTCTTGGTACGCACAGACCATAAGAGTTTGCGGTACTTGCTTGAATAGCGAGAGGTAAACCTAGAATATCAGAAGTGGTTCGTTAAACTGCTGGCTTTTGATTTTGATATCCAATACAAGCCGGGTTTGGAGAATAAAGTAGCTCATGCCTTATCCAGGTATGGGATTTCAACAACTCTAATGGCACTCACAGTTCCAACCACAATACAATTAGAAGATTTATGTCAGGAGGTAGAAGAGGATCAGGAACTGAAAGTCATCGTTGAGCAATTACGCCATGACCCCAAGTCACACCCTAGGTACAAGCTGATACAAGACAAACTTTTTGTTTGAAGGCAAGTTGGTGGTGCCACGAGCTTCTAAATCTGTAACAACTATCTTGTACTAGTTTCATGATAGTAAGCAAGGCTATCATGCAGGGGTGCGCAAAACACAGCAGAAGGTACCAGAATTATTCTATTGGAAGGGAATGTGTGTAGATATTAGGCGATATGTAGCCCACTGTTTCACTTGTCAACGGCAAAAATACTCGACTTTGGCTCCTGGGGGTTTGTTGCAGCCGTTACCAGTTCCAGAGAAGGTTTAGGATGAAATCAATATAGAGTTTGTGGAAGGGATACCCAATTCAGGAAGCTTCAACTCCATTTTGGTGGTGGTAGACAGGTTGACAAAACACTCTCTTTTTATTGGATTAAAACACCCGTACACTGCTGTGGAAGTAGCCCAGGCATTTACAAGAGAAGTCATTAAACATCATGGGTTCCCTAAGACTATTGTGTCAGACAGAGACGTCATTTTCATGAGCCAGTTTTGGAAAGAGCTATTTCGTTTATCAGGGACTGCCCTTAGGTTTAGTACACCATATCATCCCCAAACCGACGGGTAGACCAAAGTAGTCAATCATACCTTGGAGACGTATTTATGTTGTTTTGCAGGAGACAAGCCAAGAACATGGGCTAAGTTTCTCCCTTGGGCCGAGATGTGGTACAATTCTTCATATCATTCGACAATCAAAATGACTCCTTTCAAGGCCGTCTACGGTAGGGAACCACCAACATTAATCAAGTATGAGCAAGGGTCGACAGGTAATCGTGATTTGGAGGAGCAGTTAATAGAACGAGATCAGGTAATTGAGCAGCTAAAGGCTCACTTGTTAAAAGCAAAACAAAGTATGAAAAGAGTGGATGATGGGCATCGACGAGACGTGAGTTTTGAAGTGGGAGATTTGGTTTATCTCAAAATCAGACCTTATCGACAAAGGTCTTTGGCTAAGCGGATTAATGAGAAACTTTCAGCCCGCTTTAATGTATGCTTTGAGATCGAAGCAAAAGTAGGGGTAGTAGCATACAGGCTGAAGTTACTTGTGTCCTCTAAGATTCACAACGTGTTTCATGTTTCACAGCTGAAGAAGAGTTTCGGAGAACAAGTGGCAGGAGCACCACTACCAGAACAGTTGGAATAAGATTTAGCCTTGAAAATGGAGCCCGAGGTTGTGAGGAAGGAGAGGTTACAACCGAAGATAGGACAAAGGGAATATCTAATCAAGTGGAAAGGCTTACCGGAGCACGAGAACTCATGGGAACTACACACCACTATGCAGAAACAATTTCCTCAATTCAATCTTGAGGACAAGATTCTTTTCAAGGACGGAAGTAATGATAGCTATGAGGATACTCATCCGCCAGTTATGTTCACTTACAAGTGCAGGCCCATGAAGGCTAAGAAGATTGGACCAAGAGAAGAAAAGAGAGCATTTGTACCAGGAGTTAAAGATGACGTTAACAGTAACACCTGTGAGAGGAGAGATGTTAACAATGTTAACCAGGAGACAAGTTACCGTTACAAGACCTTTTGGGTGATAACAGAATCACGTGAGGGAGGCTGGAAGAGAGTGTGACTCACCTGGGCGTGTGATCCAAGAAGATACTTATTTACTTTTCTATATAATCGTTTATTGAGAGAGAGTATTATCATCGAGTTGTTGTATTTCGATCAGAGGGGATTTAGGAGTATTCCTCTTAGCAACAAACTCTGGGCTTGTATTTACACTTTCTGAGTACAAGATATCTATTTCATTCTTTGTTCTTATAGTTTCACAGATCTGAATCTCTATCTTACTTATTTTGCACTTATCATCTAGGTTTAGGTTTTAGTATATAAAGAAGTCGAGTTATGACTTTTGGAGTTGAGGGTTTTGAGATAACTTTGTTTTGAGTGATTTTTAAAGTTAATTAAGAGAGGGATTCTTTCTTATTTTGTGTTCTATAACTCTTGAATCATAATACAAACAAGATGTTAAACTTTTATTTGGATGATGGGAGAAATCACAACAATGAGCTCAACCTCGGTGAGTTCACTCTTGAGTTTAAGATCCTTGAGCTCAACCTCGGTGAAATCACGACAACTTTTATCTCTTCTATTCTCTTCTCTTGAGTTCAACTCACACAAAGAGATACGATGGGAAAAATCACGACAAGGAGCTCAACCTTGGTTGTGGCATCACTGACGATAACAAAATAAGGAGGAGCTTCTTCTTCCTTTATCTTTTGCCCTATGCTAAATCAAACAAATTATACAGTACGGGCAATTATAATCAAAGTTCTATTAAAAGTTAATAAAGTTTGGGAAATCCAGGAAATAGAGAAGGATGATCCTGACAAGAATAACATGGCAACCGCTTTGATATTTCAGTCAATATCGGAGGCTTTGATTCTGCAAATAGGCGAATTGAACATCGCGAAGAAGGTTTGGGAGGCAATAAAATCTCGGCATATTGGTGCAGATCGAGTCCGAGAAGCCAGAATTCAAACGCTTATGTTAGAGTTTGATAGACTCAGAATGAAAGACACAGATAAAATTGATGACTTTTTTGGGAGATTATCTGAAATCTCGTCTAAATCAGCCTCGTTGGGAGAGATCATTGAGGAGTCAAAACTTGTGAAAAAATTCTTCAAAAGGTTGCCTCGTAAAAAATATATACATATAGTGGCATCTCTAGAGCAAGTTTTGGACCTCAAAACCACGACGTTCGAGAATATTTTTGGGAGATTGAAGAGCTATGAAGAGCGAGTGGCAGATGAGGATGATGAGACAGTCGAACATCAAGACAAACTCATGTACGGGAACTCGGACACACGGTTTTCAAGAGCGGGTCGTGACTCTAATGGTAGAGTAAAAGGTCGCGGCGGTGGTAGGTTCTTTACCAGAGGAAGAGGTAGAGGCAGATTGAATGGTGAAAGAGATTTGTCATACATAGTGTGTTATAGATGTGATAAGAATGGTCATTACGCATCAAACTGCCCTGGCAGATTGTTTAAGTTGCAAGAGACTTGTGAGCAAAAGGAAGATGAAACACAAGAAGCTGAAAACTTAATGATGCATGAAGTAGTCTATCTTAACGAGAAGAATGTTAAGCCACAAGATTTCGAGACAAATTATGCTGACAAAAACATGTGGTACTTGAATAATGGAGCAAGTAACCACATGACTGGAAATTCAGATCTCTTTGTATCCATGGACAAAATGATCACAGGCAAAGTGAGATTTTGTGATGACTCCCGGATCGACATAAAGGGAAAAGGATCGATCCTTCTTGTCAATGAAACCGGAGAAAAGAAGATCCTTAGTGATGTTTATTTCATACTGGATCTTAAAAGCAATATCATAAGCCTAGATCAGGCACAGAAGCTGGATGCGATGTCCGGAAGAGGAAAGATTATCTTACTCTGCATGATAAGGATGGACGATTAATAACGAAAGCTAAGAGGTCGAGAAATCGCATGTATAAGGTACTTCTTGGAGGAGATGAAACGAAGTGCCTTCAAGCAACGAGTGTTCGGCCAACACCAAGCATCTCAAAGAGATGGCACGCAATACTTGGCCATTTAGGCGTGGACTCCATGAAGATGATGGTGAAACATGAGCTGGTGATCGGAATGTCGAAACTCGCGTGTGGAAAAGAAACATGTTCATCATGCTTGCTTAGGAAGCAAGCAAGGCGTGTCTTCCCTAAATCAACAACATATCGAGCCTCATAGGTGCTTGAATTGATCCACGAAGACTTATGCGGGCCTATCACACCTTCGACACCCGCAAGAAACATATATATATTTGTCTTAATTGACTATCATTCAAGATACATGTGTTCTATTCTTTTAAAAGATAAAGGGGAAGCTTTCGAGAAGTTTAAGAAATTTAAAGCCTTAGTAGAACAAGAGACAAGCCTACCGATCAAAACACCCAGAACATATAGAGGTGTCAAGTTCCTATCAGAAGAATTTCGAAGCTTCTACGAATCCTCTGAAATTACTAGACACTTGACACCTCCATATCCGCTCCAACAAAACAGAGTAGTGGAGAGGCGAAACAGGACACTCTTAGGAATGACAAGGAGTATCTTAAAACACATGATGATACCAAATTATCTGTGGGGCGAAGCTATAAGACATTCCACCTATCTCATAAATAGGATTGCAACCAAGGTGCTGGTCACGAAAACACCGTATGAAGTCTTTAAAGCGAAGAAACCAAATATCGAGCATATCCGAGTATTTGGATGTTTATGCTATGCAAAAATCGAGAATACACATCTCAAAAAGCTTGATGATAGATCGCGTATCCTAATCCATCTTGGGACCGAACCGGGCTCAAAAGCTTACAGGTTACTTGATCTTGTAAACCAGAAAATCGTGGTTAGGAGAGATGTGGTTTTTGATGAACAGAGAAAGTGGAGCTGGAAAGGAAAGAGCAATGAACCTGATGAGGAACCAAGATAGTTTAAACTCACCATAGGAGAGTTTGGTAACAATGGTATACACGAAGAAGAAGAAGTAGACGTAGCGAACGAATGAGATGAAGAGAGTGCTGAGAAGTCACTGAAAACAAAGCACATCCTGGCGAAAACAGAGCAGAGTCCGCCGGAATCAATGGTGATTAAGCAAACGATAGAGAAGAAGCAAATTCTGGTGTGGATTTTGGAGATCTTGATCATGATGAAGGAGATGGTGTCGAGACTAACCAGAATCTTGTACCACTAAGGCGATCCAAAAGAGAGGTTAAGAGACCAAAACTCTTGGAAGATTATGTTCTACTTGCCAAAATTGAAAGTGAAGAATTGTTGATGCTTGTTAATGAAGAACCATGGGATCGATTTTGAGACATGGTATCGATTTTGAAGAGGTTTTTGCACTCGTGGCTCGCATTGAAACCGTGAGACTCATAATCTCTTTAGCCGCTTCTCGAGAATGGGAAGTGCATCATTTGGACGTGAAGACTTCCTTTCTTTACGGAGATTTAAAAGAAGTTGTCTATGTCACACAACTAGAAGAGTTTGAGATCAAAGGACAAGAAAGTAAAGTGTACAAGTTGAATAAAGCTCCTTACGGTTTAAAGCAAGCTCCTCGGGCTTGGAATGAGAAGCTGAATCGAGTAATTGGCGAGCTGAAGTTTGTAAAGTGCTCAAAGGAATCGGCGGTGTATTGGCGGCAAAGTGACGAACACATGCTGCTTGTGGCGATTTATGTTGACGATCTTCTTATTACAGGATCGAACATTGAGCATAATTTGAGTTTAAAAGGAGTATGTCTACAAGTTTTGAAATGAGTGATCTAAGAAGATTAACTTATTACTTAGGCATTGAGGTCAAAAAACATGAGAAGGGAATCACTCTAAGTCAAGAGAGATATGCGAGGAAAATTCTAGAGCAAGCAGGCATGAATGATTGTAATGCAGTACAAATAGCCATGGACCTTGGAACTAAATTGTGAAAAGCACAAGACGAGGAAGGCGTGGATGAAAAGACTTATAGAAGGAGAATTGGGTGCTTGAGATACCTCCTACACATTTGACCCGATCTGTCATATAGTGTTGGAGTTCTCAGTAGATATATGCAAAAGCCGAAACTATCACACGAGGCAGCTTTGAAACAAGTGCTAAGGTATTTGAAAGGCACCCTCTCTCTTGGTTTAACCTTTACAAATTCTAATGGTCTGGAACTTGTAGGTTATAGTGATAGTAGCCACAATGTGGATTTAGACGATGGTAGAAGCACCACATGACATATCTTCTATCTCAACAAAAATCCTATCACTTGATGTTCTCAAAAACAAGAGACAGTGGCACTGTCAAGTCGCGAGGCTGAATTTATGGCAGCGACAGAGGATGCTAAACAAGCAATATGGCTATAGGAACTACAAAGGAGATCACGAAAGAAACAAATGAGAGTGTAAGGATTCTCGTTCATAACAAGTCAGTAATTGCGTTAACCAAGAATCTGATGTTTCACGGAAGAAGTAAACATATACATAGGCGATATCATTACATTCGTGAATGCATTGAGAATGAGCAGATTGAGGTCGTTCATGTTCCAGGAAATGAACAAAGAGCTGACATTCTGACAAAAGCACTTGGAAGAATCAAGTTCAGGGAAATGAGGGATCTAATTGAAGTAGAAGATTCAGCAAATACCGACTTCAAACTTAAGGGGGAAAATGTTGGAATAAACTTGAACCGGATTAAACCAAAGGTGGTTTAGGGAGCAACTAATCCGAGGTATGGATTACAACTAGGATTAGGAAGAAAGATATTTAGGAGTTATCTAAACAAGACTTTTCCTAATTGATCTAGGTTTTAGTATATAAAGAAGTCGAGTTATGACTTTTAGAGTTGAGGGTTTTGAGAGAACTTTCACTACAAGAAACAGGCCAATTTGCGAGGAAGGTTTTAGTAGCAAATTCTTCGCAAATCACAATTTGCGAGGAATTTGCGAGTAAAACAGGCCGATCGCAAATCGCTTCTCGCAAACGATTTTTACTCGCAAATTTGCGAGTAACATATATACTCGCAAATTTCTCGCAAATTTGCGACTGTATATTTGCGAGTAAACTGCGATTACAAAACCTAGCAAAACTTTGCGAGTGATTTGCGAGCGATCAGTCGCAAATTCCTAGCAAAATTTTGCGAGTGATTTGCGAAAGCAAGATTTCGTCTCAAAATTTGCGAGCGACCAGAAGCAAATTCCTAGTAAAATTTTGCTAGGAGTTTGCGATTGATTCCTCGCAAATTCCTAGCAAATAAAAAAAAATTTTAAATTGAAATTAATAAATTATTAAAATTAAAATATTTTATAAATTAAAAAGAAATTAAAAAAAAGATCCGAAATATTTTAAAACGTTTACAAACCCAAATTTAAATAAAACCTAAATCTAAAATTGGTTTTGCGGCTGGTCCGGCTGCTGCTGCTGCTGCTGATACCATGTAGCAAATCCAGGGTCCGTGGTCGACATATAACTAAACATCATCGAATACGTCTCCATCTGCTGTTTAACGGCGGACAACTCATTCTGCGTCCCCGCTAACACAGTCTTTGTATGTTGTAGTTCCTCCTGAAGCTGGGACTGGGTGCTGCGGATAGGAACCTGAACACCAGACGCAGCTGAAGACGCCTCCGACTGAAGGGAACCAACGCCAAAGATTCGGCCTTTCGACCGCGTAGCATACTACAAAATAAAAGAAATAAAGAAATTGGTAATTATTATTAATAAAAATTGTTCGTATTATTTTATATTAACTATTTTAAAACTACTAACCTGGACGAAAATTTTGTTCTTCTCGAACTGCGACAGACCCGTGGATTGGATTGAGCTATCCGGTTCCAGCTGCTTCTCGAGCTCGGCAGCATCAATCTTCGTGGTGACCTCGTTGTAGAGGCGCTCGGACTTCGAATCGACCCATGTCTGGTTGGTCCTCTACTTCGTCTCTTGTAGAACAACCAAGAAATCGACTGTCTCGAACTGCGTGGCCTCGGCC
>OVAN01006573.1:0-21082 GCA_900406275.1 Anastatica hierochuntica
CCTGGCGCCAGTTGGCGCCAAGGACCGTGCTTGGTCCTAGCGCCAATTGGCACCAAGGACCATGCTTTGTCCTGGCGCCAGGTGGCGCCAAGGATCGTGCTTGGTCCTGGCGCCAGTTGGCGCCAAGGACCGTGCTTGATCCTGGCGCCANCTTGGTCCTGGCGCCAGTTGGCGCCGAGGACCGTGCTTGGTCCTGGGCTCGGTTCCAGTTATCGCCTAGATCAGCCTCAGAACTCATTCGTAGGTTTTGCGTCAATCTGGATTCAGACACTCCTCCGCAGCGAAGTGTTTCTTCGACGCTTTTGGCGGTTTCATTTCACTTCGAAGTTTATGTTTGCATGACTCCGAAAGTTTCGGGCGTCGATTTCGATGTTACCGTTTTCGACCCCAACATGAGTATAGGTCATCAACCACAACAGCTATCAGACAATCAGGCCAAGGTGAGGAGTTCTCGCCCCGTTTCCCTTGTTATCTGTCTAATTTCGTTAGGCTAGGGATAGAGTACTGGCCAATGTCGAGCTATAAGTTTCGGCACGAATAAGTGCATGTATTATGTATTGATATGTTATAAAGTCCTATACGTCTAAGTGTAATTGTTTGTGGGTCGCTAATTCGAGCCTAGGAAAGAGAGTCTTGCAAACCTAAGTCCTAAGATGAATAGGGTAAAATGGCAAATGTTTGAGAATTTCACCAAAAGACTTAGGCTATAAATGCATGAAAATGTGATCCATGATGGATGGTCCCCTCTAGTGGGCGCGGAGCCCACTGTAGGATCGTGAAGCATGTTGGGTGTTTTCCCCCTTTCCTTGGTGTAGTACCGTTGCGGCGGTAGTCGAAGATTGTCTCTATCGGGGGCAAGAGGCCACTAGTAGAGGACAATTACTGTCCCCCGTTAGGTGAGTCCTGTGGCATGGGCAAGAGACTGCGCGGGATGGTATTGTCCCCCGTTAGGTGAGACTCTTAGCTGAGATCAAGAGACTGCGCAGGATGGTCCGTCATTTGAGCTACATAAGCAAGAGGACTGGCGGGTGTGAAAAGAAAGCCCTAGCTCCGGACATACCGATCTTTCAGGAGGGAATGTAATTGTGGTCCGGTCACTGGCCCGGTTGGCGGCAAGTTCTGTGGGAGACTGTTTGAGCCATGATAGGATTTGATGATGTGTAAACTAGAATTAGTTATGGCTGCGAGGGGGAAATTTGACACCAAGTCTAGAGACCTGTGTTTGCTAGTTATCTAGGAAAAACGCCGTTTCAAATAGGAGTGTCTAGGAGTATGAATATGAGTCAGTTAAAAAAATCGTTTTGGCGAAGCCATCTGGATCAGCCTTGTTTATGGGCGGGGTTGTGACAGATGGGAGCAGTAGCCACCGCGTCTGGTAGTTTGCTTGCGCGACACACTAGGTGTCTTTTGTGCTTGCTTTAGGGGTTGTGGTCTAGTTCTAGTCTAGCGAGGTTAGCCGGGTAACGGGTGAGACGGTTTTGGGTCCGTCCTCACTGAGTGGCTTGTTTGAGAAGTCATTCACCCCTCTCCTTTCTCTCTTTTTCCTTTTTGGTGTTTCTACAGGTAAAAGTTAGAAGCGAAGTGTTAACCGGTTGGTGAAGTTTGCTCCGGTTTTGGCGGTACCATTTGGAGCAACCCAGTACCCTCGAGTTGGGGTCGTTACAAATTCCTTGTCTTTTTCTTTTTTGTTCTTTTCTTTTGCGCAAAACCGAGAAGGGAAACGAGATATAAAGAGTCACAAGTTCGTCATGGTTGTTCCGTAATCGAAGTTATAACCGTTCTTAGGTCACAAAAATTCTCTTGATGAATAGTCTTTGGAGAGTGTTGGGAGTAATTTGAGCCTTGGGAATCCCTCCTGGTTCGAATGGAGTACAACAGTAAAGCCATAAGGCAGGAGAATGCCTAGAAGGAGGAAGCCAGACGCCCAAACGAACAAGAAGCCGGATGCCGCAGCAAGGCCAGAGGCCCGAAACCAGCTGCCACTATTTGATATTTATCTTACCAATTAAATAAGTAGATTCATGTATATTTATTAGATAATCACGATATCTCCTAATTTGAAGGAGATAACAATGAAATCCATGTATAAATATAAAGCTTAGGGGTTAGGAGAAGGAATCCGAAAAAACCCTAAGCTTAATAGAGCAATATACACATCTTTTCATCTCTTTTGCTTAGATCGAAACACCAAAACCTGCATATTCATTGTCTTCCAGCTTCCGTAGTACTTTCTAAAGAACATCCAAAAAATCACCCATAACAAAGAGGATATTAGACTTTCATCTTTGTAATTATATCATTTACATTAGATGTCTATCATTTTCATGTTTTTTACTACCTCGCTAAAATCTTGTCATTAAAAACCTAATGGGATAAAACTATGGTAAGGAAAAAGAATTCACCACACATTATCTCATAGGAAGCGTCTTCTTCATTATATACATTCTTGTAGAAATAATAATATTACGATATGAGAAAATGATTAATTTTCATTGATATTGACAAAAAAATTACTAATACAAATAATATTGATGTTATTGGAAGGAAATAACGATATGTGCAGAGTCAAGAACAAAATCGTTTTCGTTAATTATTTTACTGCTCGTAGTGTGGCAGTTTTACTAGTCAAAAATCACATAATACAACCGCATCATCGACTATTTCGCTTCATCCAAAATAGAAGCTATCAAACCAAGATTTTGTGCTATACTTTCAAAATTATGAAGAAAAAAAAAATAAAAGAATGAGTATGAGGAAATGTTTCATATTTGATCGAATGATGAGTGTTTCTTCTCTTTAATGGATGATACAAGCACTTGAAGTATATATATGCCAACATGATAGTTGCGAAGAGTTTAAATTGCTCTTAACATATGGATGCAAAGAGCATAGTCGAGGATATTTCTTTTTCCACTATTAGCCCTGAAAGAGAATATGATGGTGATAACGATCCAACTATTCATATTTACGCCAAAGAATGCGATAATCTTATCTTTGAAGTTCTTGATAAAAATCTTATTACGAAGAGGAATTACATAACCATAACATCAACGTCGGTGTAAAAATCAAGAACAATTTAGACATGTTTGTGTGAGAACGTTGGTTCTAAGAAAACTACTACAAACATGGAGTAAACTAGAAGTTTTCAAGTACGTAGTAAATGAGACGAATAAGAAGAAATGGAGAGGGCTAATGCAAATGATCAAAATTGTATCACTATTGGAAGCATGGGAGACTACTTAAAAGAGAATGTGAAAGACTATAAGATGCCACTAACAAACAACTCGAAATGGTCCTCGAATGGGTAACTATGTATGAGAGTCCGGTGGTTTAGAAGTTAGAGGACTTGTGTTGGATTGTGTAGGAAAATATCACAAATGTGATAAAGTGTTGAAGTTAAAGCAAAAGCTTCTTGTTGACAGAAAAAAAAATTAATCTGGAGGATGGGATGAGCTTTGATAGTTTAAGACTTCTTTGTTTAATGATAAAGATCAGAAAATATGCGAACAAACAGAGACTTAAGACTCTTACAAGAGACTAGCAGCTTTGTACTCTATGCAAGTGGTAAAGCCATTACATGGCTATAATGGTTTAGACAATAAGAAGCTCATAACGTGGAATATCAAATATGACGCAATACTCAACGCGATCATGGAAAAGAAGTGTTATAACTTGTATTAAAGATGAGTTTAAACCAATTTGATTTTCCTGAGATACTTTATACAATTGTGAAGGTAGGTCTTAGAGGAAGGCTAACAATTGTGATTTGGCTTTACAACTAGGATTTGAAAATGATTTTAAAGAGAAGATAGTTGAGATGGATGTGAGTTTAACGCTAGCTAAACCACAAAAAATGACATAATGCTAATTGTTATTCATATTTTAGATGAAAGTGATACGGTGATCACTGATAAAGCTACATAGCATTAATTGGACTTTACGCATTCAGAACATGCTCAAATCAGGAGGTCAAAATTTTTTTTGTTTTGTTAAGTATAGGGTCTAAAGTTTTTTTTAACATTTTGGAGGTCAAAAAATCTTTTTTGTCCCCGAGGGATCCATATATGTT
This sequence comes from Anastatica hierochuntica, assembly GCA_900406275.1. Classification (NCBI taxonomy): domain Eukaryota; kingdom Viridiplantae; phylum Streptophyta; class Magnoliopsida; order Brassicales; family Brassicaceae; genus Anastatica; species Anastatica hierochuntica. Next base: position 4,070 of record OVAN01006573.1, read on the forward strand.
TAAGTCGGGGCTGACTCGGAACTAAGGAAACTTGCATTGCTTGAAGCTCAGACACAAATATTGCAAATTTCAAAATCATCATCTTTCTACCAAAACTTCGATGATGAACTCATGACACTAAAATCAGAGAGTGTTGAAGAGAGATTTTTTCTGACAAGACTGAGAAAAGCTACAGGATCATCTGATCTCTTCCAAAGATTTTCTTCATGGATCGTTGGCACAAAAAAATACTATGAAGTTGTTAATCCTCTCTTTGGACAACAAGGAATTTTGACTATGATATTTGTATAATCAAACCAAATGGAAGCATTTTTGTATAAGAAGAGGGTTAACTACCACACAAAAATTGTTAATAAGATCTTTATTCATTGGAAAGAACACCCGCCCGACCAAGGTACATGAGAGCTTTATCAAAATTTCATTAGTAATTATTGTAAACTTTCATCCTTGAGAAAAAATGTTTTCAAGAAGCTTTAAACATTGCTCGTGAAGAAGATTGAGTTTTATAATGCATTACCAATTTAAGAAGTGATATCGATTTACTTTACATTTTGGTTAAAATTTGTATTTTTGTATAGTGTAACTGTATATATAAACATTGCTCATGACTTTGGAAAAAATTAACCAAAAACAGTTATCTTCTTTACTTTCTTTCAGGCTTAATTCTCTCATCTTATCATCTTCAATTCATAATCACATTTACTAAATCATTATTTTTTGAGTTTGTCTTTCTTTTCTTTTTGATCAACTTTTAGACTTATTTATCATGATCTTAGTGAGATTTTATATTAGTTTTTTTGTAAAGACTCTAACCCGAGGCCTTTTAAGAATCACGTTAAATCCCGCTTTTCTGAGGCCCATTAAGCTTTCTTTTAATCCCGAGGCTCATTTAAATTTTCTAAAACCCTTTTCTCTCCAATTATTTTTTTCCTGGAGCCGTCGACCAAAATCAGAGAGAAGAGACAGAAAATTTTTGAAATCAAAAGAGAAAGAAGAGAGGAAGAAGGAGAACGCATTGTAGTCTCTGCAAAGACAGATTCGTCATGTCGTGGGAGAAATGACGAAAGGCCAACCAAGACAGCTAGTTTAAATCTGAGATTTTTACAGCTAGTTTAAATCCGAGAATGTTTTCTTATCCGGTCCCAAAAGTCATCAACCGGTTCGTTAATCATCCGCGTTCTGAATCTTCTACTTAAGAATAAGGTGAGGAGCTAATCACGTAGCATAGGACTGTTGAAATTATAAATTTTAGCTAGAGCCACTTATAACACTTAGAACTTGATTGAAAATAATTGATGTAAAATAGATGTTCAAGGGTTATAGAAAATTTCTTCTCAATTACATCTTTCCCTATATCGGTTTCTTGGGAAACAAGGTAAAACAACTTTCTTTCATCTGTTAATCACATATCATTATAAGCAAAAAGAGTCTAATTTTTTGTGTTTTTATAAGAATGTATTGTTATAAGCATATAAACATGTCCATGAACTAAACGAGCTTTTGCTTTACGTGTAGCCATTGAGTTTATGGTAAGAAACAAGGTTATGAGTTAAGAAAAAACTCAAACGTAGCTGAGATTTTTAAACATACTCAGTTTCCCAAAATCATCAAAAAAACCTAATTGTCGTGCATCCAAAAGCATACCCCATATCTAAATGATTTATTTTTCGTAAATGTTACATGTTCTAGTTCTTAAGTTTTGAATTTTATGCAGTGCATCGCAATAAATTTTTTTTTTGATAAAAATGTAAATTTTCATTACCGATGATAATGATATAAAGAGATGCAATGAGTCTTTGAAGAATCTAAAGACTATTGGATCTAAAGAGTTAGTAGAAACTAAAACTCTATGAAAGCCCAAAAAAAGATAAAAAGGCTTTCCATCGAGCAAAATTAGAACCAAACGAAGGAATGAAACACCTCATTTGATGCTAAAGCGAAATAAGATGAGCTGAAGCATTAAGTTGATCTCTAAGGTGGCCTAAGACGATCTTTTATTGCTACATTACCAACAAAGACCTGCAGAAAAACAATTCAATCAAAGGGGAAGGTTTTTGGAGGATTCCTTTAGAGTGACCTTGCTGATAACAGGCGAAAGACGATGGGCACTTGATTCCGACAATTAAGAGACGTCGATCTCCATATGTCCAACCCTTATACCTTTAAAATCACTGGAGCATGACAAGCCATCTTCTCACACGGCTATGACTTACAGTGAAAACACGAGGTAACTTTGGTGTTTGTAGGCGGTAACTTTGGCACTTGACTTCGACCATAATCCAGCCAAAGAGACCTTTAAGATAAAAGGAATTAACCGAAGAATAAACGAGTATGGTGACTAGAATACAAAAAAAAAGAGCGAGCTAAGCACATGGCAAAGCCAATAAAGACTCCACACCGACAGTCAAACCTTCAACGGAGACCATACCCAAGAAACTGTTGCAGAGCCTAGAGGACCAACTCCCAAAATCCAGTGCAATTACCAATTTCAAGGAGAAAACCATCAAAGGGAAGAACTGATAACTTACTGTAAATCCAACACAAAGTGGCTCAAAGAGTTGCCTCAACACCGTTTGCGTATTATCGCGAGACGTCTTGACCAAGCTTTATGCGGGAGATGAGAGAAAAGGATCGGAGGGGCCTTATCGGAGTTAACGTCTGTCGCTGGCGTAAAATCTCAAAAACCATGGATCTGACCCAAATTGTTGTTCGATTTGACGGTTTTTTGGTCTTCAGAGTGGTCATCAGCTCTCCTCTTATGGTAATTCACCTTCTCTACTCTCGATGAACCACTTCCTCATCTCCTTTCTAGCAGTAAAGAGGACGACCCTATGCGCCGTTTTAGGTTTGTCGCTTCCAGAGATCTAGAAAGGACGACATATCGTGGTGACTCCGAGTGAGAGAAAGAAGGGTAGAGGCGAGAAACTAAGAATGAAAAAAACACCATGGGAGGGAAGGCCGGCGACAAGAAGATGAGACCGTCGGCCGCCTAGTGAAGGATTAGGATTGTGGCGGCTAGGGTTTTGAAAGTTTGATTTGGGAGAGACCAGCGGCGGACCCAGGATGAGTTTTGACATGGTTCAAAAAATCACAAAAACATGTTATGAACAAGGTTTGAACCACATAGATTTGAGAGTAAGGGTTCATTTTTAACCATTTTGCCATTTTTTCTACAATTGTTAGAGCTAAAACGTTATGTAGTTGTATTTAAGGTGGTGCAACTGAACCCCCGTAAGAACATATGGGTCCGCCACTGGGAGAGACACTAGAGAGAAAAGTTTTTTTTTTCTCTCTCTCTCTCTCGATTTTTTTTTCTCTCTCTCTCGATTTTTTTTCTCTCTCTCTCATCGCAATAATTCTTTTGGAAAAAGTTTGCAAATCTTAAGAATCCACAAAACACCATTTGAGATTCCATGTAAAAGTAGATTAGATACATCATAAGGAAAAATAAATATATTTTCACATCCGCTACTGAAAATATATGCAAACATTTGAACAATGATATGCTTAAAACTACTAGATAAAAGGATCTACGCAATTATATAGTGATAAACAAAAAAATTTTAAAATAACAATTTAGTCTTGAGTGATAAATATATTTGTCAAATATTTAAACATATGTTTGCTTAATTTCTGATATGCTCTTATATTTTCTTTAATTTTTTATTTATATAAAGTGTTTTTACCTGCCAATATTTGGTTCTTATCTAAGAATCATATATGTTCATTATAATTTAAATAGTTCTCTTCTTCTAATATTGCGCTAACTAGTCTTTTAAATAATGAATAGGTTTAGATTATTCATTATAATTTCCCACAAAAGCATTTTTGTTGGGATGTTCTTAGGAGATGTTTTTTATCATTAAAAAATAATTAAAAAAATAATATTTTAAATAAAATTGATTGGAACATGTTCTCATTTAAAAACACTTAAGAACACTTTGAGAACACTAAATAACACTTTTTTTAACAACCCATATCTTTAATTAAAATAACACTCTATGATTGTAAATCCAATCCGGAGGTAATGAGTCTACAAATACAATATCTCTGTCGCAGGTCCTCGTGCTAAACAGTCCGCTTTAGAATTAAACGTACGAGAAATTAAAACACCAAATAACACTTATCAGTATATTATTTGTTTAATTCTTTTTTCAAAAATTTAATTAAATAATAAAACTAAATTTTGAATAAGAATATTATATTAGATGAGAACACAAAAATATGTGTTCTCTTTAATGAGGATGCTCTAAAATATTGATCAAAAGAACAAAATTAACTAATAATAAAGGAAGATAAAGAGATTTTATTGGTAGGCATTATTAAAATAAGATAATCATTCATGCGTCGACAAAAAAACACAACTACCATCATCAACAGTAAGACGGGAGAAGATTATGCACCAATCGCTCTCTCTCTCTCTCTCTCTCTCTACGTCGTCGTCGTCTTCCTCTTCTTCTTCCAGCTTTCTCTATACTCCTCACTTTTCTCTCTCTCTCTCTCTCTCTCTCTCTCTCTCTGCGCCTGCTCCCTAAATGCAGCTACCACGCTTTCATCTCTGTTAATTTTCCGTCTTAGCTCCATGAGGTGTTTTCGTCTACTCCCACGAATTATCCTGTCGGTGAGTTTCTCGCCTTCGAGAATCTTCCCTTGATCGAAATTTTATGTATGATTTTGAGATCATCTACTCTCTTTGTTTCTTCTTCGCATGATCCTTAGATTCTGGGTTCTTTTAGGTTTCCTTTGCGTCTATGTTCTTTCAAGGTAAATTCTACATGTTACTCGACTTCCTAGGGTTTATAAAACTCAATTTGGGTTTATTCCTTTCGATGATTTTCTCTTTTATTCCTCTGTTTTGGTTTCTACCATTTGAGATTGCTTGTAATGTAATCTGCCTAAATATGGTTTGTTCATGTGTTCTTAAGCATTTAGGAAGCTCAAGTGTGTTTTTATATCTGAATCAGGTTAAGTAGGAATATTTTCTGAAGCTATGACTTTGGGAGGTTGGGGTCAGAGATTCATCCAAGCAGCTTCTTCTGAATCAGAGGACTCTGCTTTGGATTTGGAGAGAAATCATCACTGCAATCACTTGAGTCTTCCATCATTATCTTCAAGCCCATCTCCTCTTCAGCCATTCGCATTCAACCCTCAGCACGCGGAGAGCAATGCCCCATACTTCTCGTGGCCTACTCTCAGCCGGCTTAACGACGCTGCTGAAGACCGAGCAAACTACTTTGGAAATCTCCAGAAAGGGGCTTTACCAGAAGTTGTTGGTAGGTTGCCATCGGGACAGCAAGCCACCACTTTGCTTGAGCTCATGACCATCAGGGCTTTTCACAGTAAAATCCTGCGCCGCTTCAGCCTTGGTACAGCAGTTGGATTCCGGATCACCCGTGGTGTTCTAACGGATATTCCTGCAATACTTGTCTTTGTTGCTAGGAAAGTCCATAGGCAATGGCTAAATCCAATGCAGTGCCTTCCTTCCGCCCTCGAGGTTGAGTGTATTATACATACAGGGTTTCAGAAATTTTGCTGAAGCATATCTTCAATATGATAAAGTGATGTATTTGTCTCATAACAGGGTCCCGGAGGGGTATGGTGCGATGTTGATGTTGTGGAATTCCAGTATTACGGTGCTCCTGCTGCAACGCCTAAGGAACAGGTTTATAATGAACTTGTTGATGGCTTGAGAGGAAGTGATCCCTGCATTGGCTCTGGTTCTCAGGTAACTGTAAAATGCAACTGTAAACCATTTTTTTCTCCCCCTTCTGCAAACCGGAACTGCAAAGTCTTAAATTTTGTTCCTTGCTGTGCAGGTTGCGAGCCAAGAAACGTATGGAACCTTGGGAGCTATTGTGAAAAGCAGAACGGGTAACCATCAAGTTGGTTTCCTTACTAATCGTCATGTCGCAGTTGATTTGGAATATCCAAGCCAGAAAATGTTTCACCCTTTACCACCAAGCCTTGGACCGGGTGTCTACCTTGGTGCAGTTGAGAGAGCAACATCATTTATCACAGATGACCAGTGGTACGGCATATTTGCTGGCACAAATCCAGGTAAGCCAGTTACATTTTCATTGCAAATCTCTGAATCTAGACGCTCTTGTTTCATACTGACTATACGAGTGATATTTTATATCTATCCCATTGCAGAAACATTTGTGAGAGCAGATGGGGCCTTTATTCCTTTTGCCGAAGATTTCAACACGAGCAATGTAACTACGGTGATAAAGGGCATTGGCGAGATAGGAGATGTGCACGCTATAGACTTGCAATCCCCAGTTGATAGCCTTATTGGGAAACGAGTTGTTAAAGTTGGAAGAAGCTCTGGATATACAACGGGAACCATAATGGCTTACGCTTTGGAATATAATGACGAGAAAGGGATCTGTTTCCTCACGGATTTTCTGGTCATCGGTGAAAACCAGCAAACTTTTGACCTTGAAGGTGACAGCGGAAGCCTTATACTCCTAACGGGTCTAAATGGTCAGAAGCCACGACCAGTTGGGATCATTTGGGGAGGGACAGCAAACCGAGGAAGGCTGAAACTTATAGCCGGGCAAGAACCAGAGAACTGGACAAGCGGAGTCGATCTTGGTCGCCTTTTAGATCTCTTAGAGCTTGATCTCATTACATCGGATCACGAGCTCGAAGGTTTAGTTGGAACTCTTTTTACTAGCTTTTCCACATTTCATTGGAGGCCCTTCACACCCTTTTTCATGCTTTTTTATATCCCTTCGTGTACTTGCAGCAGCTGCCCGACAACAGAGAAACACTTCGGTTACAGCCCTTGATTCAACCGTAAGCCAGTCATCCCCGCCGGACCCGGTTCCATCGGGAGATAAACAAGATGAGAGCTTTGAGCCATTTATTCCGCCGGAGTTTCATATAGAAGACGCTATCAAACCAACATGTCAAGTAGAGGAACATATGTTTATTGCTCCTGTATCGGTTAGCGAGACTGCTTCTGCTTATAGTAAAGGGCAAGAGCAACCTAAATTGGATGATCTCGTTGCTTTAAAGAATAGTTCGGAAGAAGAAGAAGTTAACGTATCGTTGCATCTAGGTGCCCAAACCAAAGAAACTAAAACAATCTTAGCTAAACTCGAGCCTCATTACTCTGAGCAGTAAAACTGAAGAAATTGGTTACCTTTTTAACCAGTTCCCGGTTAAGTTCGGTTTGATGGCGATTTGATTAAATCCATAAAGTGTGTGTCGTAATTGTGCATAGTATCATTATTTTTATGGACCAAAATAAAAGTTTGAAGACGTACTTGGGACTTTAGCGAAATTGTATTAAATTTTATGAAAATCAATGGTAATAATACCAAATGGAATATTAAACCGGGTGACAATTGATATATACTTTTCTGAATTATGGTTTGGTCAATTAGAAAGCAAATCCTGACTGGCGAATTTGAGGAAAGAGTTCTTTTTATTTTTTGACAGGACTCCAAAAATAAGTGATACTCCCTCTGTTAAGATAGAAGTTTTAGGTTTTTCACACATATTAAGAAATAGTTAATACGCAACAATAAATGTCTTATTTTTTGAATAAAAAACAATTACCAATAGCTTTCAACCAATAGTTTGAGTTAAAACTTCTTAAATTTAGTAATTTACTATCATTAAATGCATAAAAAATCTAAAAAATATATCTTTGTGAAACAAATTTTTTTCCCAAAACTTCTATCTTCACGGAACGGAGGGAGTAAATAATTGAACGAGAGATCCAATTATTTTACTAGAAACGAAAGGTGTGACTTAGACCATGAACATAGGGGGCTCTAAGCCCGGTTCTTAGCCCAAATTTTAATTAAAAAGAAAAATGGAAGAGACGGGTTCTTCGAACCCTAAGAGAAAAATTGTCTCTTGCTCTCTCTTCGCCTCTCTCTCTCTCTCTCTCTCTCTCTCCGTCTTTGTTGCTCTCTCTCTCTCTCTTCCTCTCTCCCTGTCTCTCTTGCTCTCTCTTCGCCTCTGTTGCTCTCTCTCTCTGTCTCTCTTGCTCTCTCTCCGACACCCAAACCGCTTCTTCCTCTGACCATATCATCTTCCTCGCCTCTCTTCCCCTGTTTGCTCAGCCGGCGAAGCAAATCTCCACAGCACCACATCTTCGAAGTTTTGTTCTTCCTCTATCGTCTTCTGTCTTTGTTTATATTGTTTAGACCTAGTGATTGAACCCCTAATTGGCATCTAAAAGGGATTGAACCCCTAAATTTCATCGTGTATAGGACATGCATCTATGTTGAACATGATGCTCTTTTGTGCCTCTTTTCAGGTTCTCAAGTGTCTGCTACTGAATCACAGAGGGAGCCACAACAAGATTCATCCAACACAAACTGTATCTGGTAAGCTTTTTATGTTGTCGTATACATATAGATGTTGTTTGATGTTTGAGAGATATACATAGACATAGACATAGAATTAGACATAAACATAGAGTTAGTTAGATTCACGGTTGTTATGTAGATGTTATGAGTTATATAGTTAGGGGATAGAACAAAATCAACTGCTATCTAGATAGTTTAGGGGATAGAACACAATCATCTAGCTTTTGATATCGATTGTTAATTGTTTTGATTGCTCATGTTACATATGCTTTGGAATCTGTTGTTACAGACAATTGTCTTTTGGTTGATGTTTATGTTTTGTTAGTCAATATGTGGCATAGATCATAGAGCATTTGATGATTCTGTTGTTTAAGTTTTGGTTTTCAATCTTGTGTAGTGTAGATTTGTCATATACTCTGTCTTTGTAAATCTCGTTAGTAGATTCTAATATAGTTCTATTGCCATTGCAGGGAATATCAGATGAAGAAGAAGAAGATGTGGTGGAGTTATCAGAAAAAGAATACAGGAGAAAGATGGGCTACTTCTGTAGGGTTGGAGGAACCAGAAGAGCACATTGAACCTGAGTTCAGAAGGCTCGTGAAAAGGATGTAGGAGGAAGAAAAGAAGCTGAGAGAGGAGGAGTTCAAGGCTTTGAAGGCCATAATCAAAAAAGAAGAGGGGGAATCCTATAAGGGTAAGGGTCACATGTGATGCTTGAACAAGTTTCTTTTGGTTTATGTTTCAGAAATTGTCTTTTGGTTGTTGTCTTTGTGTGTATCGACACAAAAAAACAAGTTTATGTTTCAGAAGACTTGTTGTGTTTTAGTTGTTGTATTTGTGTTTAGAATCAAACAATGAAAACTCATAAAAAAGTTTTAGAAGTTACAAGAAAGTTTATTGTTTTGTTCTTTTCTCATTTCAATCTTTATAAACCCTCTTCAATCGTATAATGAATTGTATCATTTCCCAACTTTTATCCCATTCTTCTTTTCTACTCATCTCGCATTCTTCTTTTCAATTCTTATTTGAATCTTTCAGAGAATATGACTTCTTCTTCACAAAATATTAATGATGACTCAAACGATGATAATTTTGATGAATATTTTGATGAACATTTTGATCAATTATTCGATCAAAAGTTTGCCAATCTTTTCATTAATTATGGGGATCATAAGGAGACAAGAAAGTCTAGGAAAAAACGAATTTTCATCGAAAAAAATCGTGAAGAAGGACATATACGTTTATGGAATGATTATTTCAGTGACAAGCCAACTTATCCGCCACATTTTTTCCGACGATGTTTTCGAATGAACAAGCCATTGTTCATGCATATTGTTGATCGACTCTCCAATGAAGTTAACTATTTTCAACAAAAGATGGATGCTCTCGGAAGGCAAGGTCTCTCCCCGCTTAAGAAGTGTACAACAGCAATTCGTCTCTTGGCATATGGTATTGCGGCTGATACGTTTGACGAATACATCCGCATAGGTGCAACTACTGCTCGTCAATGTTTGGAAAATTTTGTCGAAGGAATCATTTTTTGTTCGGTGATGAGTACCTAAGAAGACCAACACCGGCGGATCTTGAACGACTACTTCATATTGGAGACCAACGTGGTTTTTCTGGGATGATTGGAATCATCAATTGTATGCATTGAGAGTAGAAGAATTGTCCCACCTCTTGGAAAGGGCAATATTCACGTGGTTCAGGGAAACCGACAATCGTTTTAGAGGCGGTAGCTTCATACGATCTCTGGATATGGCACGTGTTTTTTGGACCTCTAGGTACTTTAAACGATATCAATGTTCTTGATCGTTCATCCGTATTTGATGATAAAATAAGAAGTCAAGCTCCGCAAGTGAGTTTCTCGGTCAACGGACGAGAGTACCATTTGGCTTACTATCTCATGGATGGTATTTATCCGAAATGGGCAACTTTTATCCCATCTATTCCACTTCCGCAGGGCCCGAAAGTGGCTTTATTTGCTATACATCAAGAAGCTAACCGAAAAGATGTCGAGCGTGCTTTTAGAGTCTTGCAAGCTCGATTCGCCATTATTAAAAATCCAGCTCCTTTTTGGGATAAAGTCAAAATAGGAAAGATTATGAAAGCATGTATCATACTTCATAATATGATAGTAGAAGACGAACGAGATCGATACACCCGATTTGATGTTTCATAATTTCTACCAGGAGAAGGAAACGAGAGTTCACAGGTGGATCTCACGTATTCTACAGATATGCCTACAAATCTCGCAAATATGATGGGTGTTTGAACTAAAATTCATGATAAACAAGTGCATCAACAATTACAAACTGATCTGATCGAGCATATATGGCAAAAATTTAGACACCGTCAATATAATAATTAAGTTTAAAATGTTTTAGTGTTTATTATAAATGTGTAAAATGATTTTTTTCAAGTATGTTTGATATAATTATTTTAAAAATTTTAATTACAAAACAATTTAAAAAAAAAATTTTAAGAACCCCATTAGGGGTTCTACCAATAATAACCCAAAATCCATTAAACTCTAACTAAGTCTTCTAATCTAAGTTTAATAATTAAATATTAGCTAAGAACTCCTAAAGGGTTTTTACCACTAATCATGCTCCCATGTCCATTGGTGAGTCTCTCACCAAGAGTCTCTCAACAAAATTATATTACTACTTTTATATAACTTAGTTTTATAATTTAAATTTAATAACAATTTATTTTTGTAAACCAATCAAAAGATTACACATATAAAGGAGAGTTTCTCCATAAGAGACCAGAGTTTCTCAAATGAGAGACTCTAGTTTCCTATGGAGAAACTCTCTCTCTCTCTCTCTCTCTCTTTTATTTTTAACTAGGATCTATGTCCGCGCTACGCGCGGATTCGTGTTTGCGATATTTTGGGTTTTAGTATTGTTGTGTGAAACATCTATTAGAAATTGTTATCGTCGATCATCTCTGAAAATTAGACACATTTATTCGACTTTATATAAGATTCATCTAAATATTTCTATATTAGAATAGAAAATTTAGTTTTGAATACGACCACGACAAACTCAAACGCACAATTGTCAACTTAAAACCATGTTTTCTTTCTATTTTTATTTTTGCATGATATATGTTGTAAGTGGTTTAGTTTGTTACATAGAGTGCTTAATGTATTTTTTCATACTTTCCATAACTAAAATGACTAATTTAGTAATCATTTCAAATTGATTATAACTCTAAATTTATGCGACAATAAGTTATAGTTGACCAAATTTTAGATCTGGAAAAAATATTATATATTTTTTGTTAAAGGATATTATATATTTTTGTGATTGTACAATGATTTTAAAAGAATTTGAATCACTCTTGACTCACAAATATCTTTAGAATTTGAGTGATTATATTCATATCCCTGTAGTGGTTAGAAGAAACTATTTCTAAATTAGACACTTTATTCTTCCATGACTTATTTCATGAATACTAAGGATTATTTTTATATTTTTAAATATTTTAGCAAGTTTTACTTTATATTATTCCAATAGAATTTTGATCTGAGTTGTCTTCATTTTTATATGCTGAAGGGACAAAATAAATTAATGTATATTTGTGATATATTTGGACATGACATTTTGTGTTTTAGTTGTTTAAATTTTCATTTGTTAAGTGGATATCTATTTTTAGAAGATATGTTTTATATCATAGTGTTGTTTTCACTGGATGAACATGATAATTTTATTTAGAAAACAATAAATATAAATATTTTCTTAAAATATTAATCTTTTCGACTTCTAGTCGATACAAAGATCTACTTCAGTACTGTAAACTTTTGTAAATCTTGTTCTTACACTGGATTTTTTTATGGTTCTAATCAATTCTTAATAAGGCATCCTTGATTTTATTTGTAGAATAGTCATTTTAGTTTTTTTTGTCGTCATAACATAGAATATAAATATACAGCTATTTTCATGAATCTTAGTATTTCCTAATTTAATGATACTAAATTTTACTTTTATTTTTAAATATATTCAATTTTAAAAAATGTAACATTTGTTTCAATTCTAAAGAACAATATCATGATTTATAGTCATTCGTTCTCATTTGTTTAATGTCTTTCTTTTGATGTAATTGAATACAATCCAAACTCGAGCTCTGTTTTTTTTTTATATTGCATTAACGTGATTTTTTTTCCGCCATATTGCATTAACGTGATTAATGATGAATTTTTGTCTTATGACTCAATACTATGAAACTTTAAATTTAGCCCCTGTAACTTGTAAGTCCTAATGATCTAACACATTATCAGTCTCTCTCGATCAGCAACAAAACATCTCGCAAAGCTCTGAATGGTAGTTCAATGGGAGGGGGCTTTCACATTTTTCTCTTTTGCATGTCATCTTTCAGCTTCATTATCTAAGACCATGAGATTCTGATCCAAACATGTTGTGTGTCAATATTCTTCATGTTGTGAGATTAGATAAGATTTGTATCACATTCCCGTGTAAACATTTTCTTTTTCTGAATATGCATTGCCATGTCAGCATATGCTTTGCCTAGTCTAGAATGGAACATGGCTTTTTCATTTCCTGTGTTATTGGTGGATTTTGATATGTTCTCATTGTCCTTCTGATCATCCACAATCACAGGGTCTCTGACTTCAACATGCTTCTTGACCCAAATGAGACCATTGAAGCCGAGAATCAAATCAAACCCAAGACTTTCTATGTAATTAAAAAGGTGCTTGTTTCTCTTAACCAAATATGGATCAACCATCAGAAGTTGTTCCTTCTCGAGATGTAGCAATTCATGATCAACAGTGTTTTAGAAGAACAATTTACCAAAGAAAACTTTGAGTATGTCACCAGATTAGAACCAACATTTCTATACTTTTAACTCCTAGCTTGTAATTGCAAGCTGCCATCATGCTGAAACTTGCGTTCTTCAGCCAGAGAGTCCATACAAATTAATTGGGGGTCTTTTGTCAAATCGTATTCAAGACAGACTGATTGTAAAGATGAGCATTTTAAGTTAGAAAACTTACACACACAACATAATGCTCTTCCAAAATATTATGCATGTTGAGTTTATTAGTTGAAGGTTGGTTTCGGCTCAGTCACCATAATCACTTACGACACAAAGAAATACAATAACATTAGTTAGCAGATATAAAAAAACAAAGTCCAGCGATCAGATCTAGCTTAAGCATTGCAGAAAAAACAAAACTTTGGATAACTTATGATCAATTCTGAAAGACCTAGTAAATTCCAAAACTCTAGTTTATGTTCACTGAGAAGATCGAGGCGGACGCAACCCCTAAGAGAAAAACAACAACAAAGTTTCATAGTTATGTAAGACACTACGCATACACAAAAAAAAGACAAACTTGTAAGAAAATTATCTGATTAGATATGTACATATGCACATAAGCAAACTTGTAACTAACTAAAATTACAAAAAGGCCTATATGCACTTTCTCATCCATTCTAGTTGTTTCATAGTTTCCTAGTGTTTTTTTTGATAAACATAGTTTCCTAGTGTTCAATATATTTAAGTTAAACTTTAAACGACATTCCAAGAAAGAGAAGCAGATAAGAACTTATTTATCTTTCCCATGAAAGGATCTGGCAAATCAAAAAGTTTGCACAAAAGAGATGGCAGACGCCATTAGAACTTTTCCCTTTCATGTTACGTCATACTCTTACATCTTTAATTTGCTATAAAAACAATTGTACATATGAGCATAGGACTCCCAATGAACATAATAAATACTGTGAAAATTTTTGTAGGTAAACCTCTGTTTCATCTAAAGTAAACTGCAACCATCCTGCAATTGAGTGGGCGGTCTTGTCCTTGTAAAAGGTGTGATATCTTTCCCGTATCCAAGTAATATCCCGACATTTTCAAGGTTTAATCTAGCCAAATTCGCAACCTGAAACTATGAAAAAAGAGAAAAGTCAGGATTCTAAGAAGAAGAACTTTCTCTAGAAATAAAGCTCAAGATATCCGATCCAATCTTCTTCTATAACACAGAGAGAGATCACAACAATCTCAATGCTACCTGCCAACCTTTCATATTTTCTTTGTATACCTGACAATCTGGAGAAGAATCAATGATGTTGTTGAAGTCTTCATACGCTACTTCTAGCTCTTGTTTAGTGAATCTTGAAATATGGTGGCTTTATAAGTTGGGTAAAGGGAGCCTTCATTATCAATGACTTCAAGCTGGATAAAGGGAGCCTTTATTATCAATGACTTCTCAAAGGTCCCAGTTCCTTCTTTGTTGCAACTTCTTTAGCATCCAAAAGCTGATTCGTAACCAAAATATTTTCAAGTTTATAAATTCAGTACACAATAAAATAAGAAGTTTCTAATGGTTTTATACCACCAAATTAGACCTTAGCGAATTAAATTCTGTAGCAATGATTTAGGTCTGAACATACATAAATGATTTAAAATGTTTACTTTTGTACTTGAATATCTTAACAAAAAAATATATGGTTTTTAAGTAAAGAGCTTAAAGAAGGATCATGAGAGAGACATGCAAGTTTTCGAAAATGTCATAAACGATTACTTTTTCTAAAATATCTTAGTTTTTGTAGAATATCTAAAATATGATTAATTATGAACAGATAAGAGAAAATACGGTTGGAATATTTACTTGATATGATCAAGAAGGACACTGAATTTACTTTATATGATAGCTTACTCGGTATAGATCTCAAGCAAAGAAACAGAAAATGCATATTCATCTGACTTTGAGATGGAAGAGAAAGGACATGTTCTGGTATACGGCAGGAAGAAACTCCATGAACATTCTTAGTAGGACATCAATGTTCCATCGTTCCTGTTCACCTACGACTCGTAAATGAGACTCCAATGACCCTTCAACTCCAGAAATGGGTGAGCAGTGCTGAAAATTAAAATGACTTAAAAGAGCTATTGCAAAAGAAAAAAACACTATCAGTTACAATCTCCTATCGGAGAACATATTGAGTCTATCTACACCTGACCAGAGCTCAAACTAAATACTATATATTGTCTTATATAATATTAGAACTACTTAAGAGAAGTGATCTCATCTTCTCAATAAAACCAGAGTTTGTAACAAAGATGATCATATAACATTTCTTGCAAAACCAGAATGATGAAAGAAAATTTACATGAAAATATATTTACTTTCAGCCTCTTGTTGGGTTTTTTAAAAAGGGTGACTTACCCTCCTACGTTAGTCTTCCAAAGCTTTCACTTGAATGTGTATTGATGGTAGTTGTAGATCAAAGATAAAGCCATTAATGTCCAATAAGATTTTGTGGAGTAATCTCGAGCATAGCATCAGTAAAATCTGACCTCTTGAGACGAACACATTAGCTCTGAACATAAGTTGCATATCTCAATCATACTTAAATAATTCTCTAACCCGAAGAATAGAAATTCAAGGAGGAAGAGTAGAAAAAAACTATATATTGTCAACATACCAAGAAGGGAAACAATAGAACCTTCGAGGACTCGGCAGAATGATGGCACTGAATTATACTGATCAAAAGAGAAGAATTTGGTCATCATTAAGGCCTGAGACTGTTTCTCAAATTAGGTTAATGCCTCAACATAAAAGCTGTGGGATATGAAAGGAGCTTGAAACCGAAAAGATTGTGGTCTTACCCTAGCTATTGAAAGATCATTTTTTGCTCTCCACTTTCCTTTTTTCCTCCTCCAACTATTTGTGCGTTTTTTTCCTTCTCTGATCGCTCCATCTCGCCGTCTGATGAGCAGAAGATGGTGAAGCAGCGAAGCCAATCGCTTCTTCAGATAATTTGATTAAACGACGATTATCATAAAGATCTTCTCGTGTTTCGCAATATTTTGTTTCTTTTAATCTTCCTTGGAAATTTTATGTTCCAAAATCTTTTTCAGATTTTCTCCTTCTTCTTCCTCCTCTCGATTATGCTCTTTCTAATTGATGCAACCTGGTACTCCTATCGAAAAGTGAAAAAATTTCAAATTCCAAACACGAAGTTAGGTTTTCAATCTATCCCACACAACTGGAGGATTCCGAGTAAGAAGGAAACATGAGAAAATGTTAGAGGGTGTGATGGAGTCGTTTCCGGCTGGACCAACTTCTTCTAAACCTTGAGGAAGTCTCTGTCACAGTCCGATCATGGCATTTTTGGGGGTAGTGAAATTATTTTAGCCGATTGAGGAGAGGAGGAAGAAGATTAAACAACTGTTTCACCATTTGATTCGACTAACTCACTCTGTTGATGATTTCAAACCAAAATTGAAAAGGGAGACAAACGTATGTTTCTTAATCAAGGTCGATGTAAAGTAAATTCATGCTAATGCAAAGAGGAGGAAATGAACAACCAATTATATTTGTAATTTTGATTTTAGATTTACAATAAATAAGATTTATATATGTGTGGAAAAGATAAATTGGGGAAGAAAGTTAAAAGAATTGAATGTTTCGTAACTTTTGATTTACATAAATTAGGTTTTTGAGAGAGGGAGCTGATGTGGAAGCAAAAGAGAGCATCAAGAAGTTCTGACGTGGTTAGTTTAGGAAGCCACAATTAGTTTCTTTTTATTAGTTAGACTAGGTGAATTACCGCGCTAGGCGCGGTTTTTTACTATCCAAAAGTTTGCTAATATTTTTTAGCAAAATGTT
This sequence comes from Anastatica hierochuntica, assembly GCA_900406275.1. Classification (NCBI taxonomy): domain Eukaryota; kingdom Viridiplantae; phylum Streptophyta; class Magnoliopsida; order Brassicales; family Brassicaceae; genus Anastatica; species Anastatica hierochuntica. The sequence goes on from OVAN01006573.1 coordinate 21,041, forward strand.
TTTTCGAACAATAGTCAATCTTTAAATTATTATAAAGTAATT
>OVAN01006574.1:0-21081 GCA_900406275.1 Anastatica hierochuntica
TATTTCTGTAAATTAATCTAAATTATAACCAATCAATTTAGATTAGGTTGTTATGTCATAATTTATTGTTGAAACTTATTATGGTGATGACATGTGGCAAAACTTATTATGGTGATGACATGTGGCAAAGTCACTTGTCAATTAATTAATGTATAGGATGTCCGTACGTATCTACGTGTAGGGTAATAGATCCTGTGTGGCTATTTTCTTCATATATATCTGTTTCTTCTTCTTCTTCTTCTTTTGCCTATTCACGAGAATCAACAATCGAACCTAGGGCCACGCCCAAAGATTCATTCTCTTCATAATCTTCATAGAAATAGAGAGAGAGGAATCGATTGTGGATTTAATTAGATTTTGAAATCGATAATTCGTGGAATGGTAAGTTAGGGTTTATGTTTCAATCGAAGAAAAAGATGATTTTGACACCTGAGAAATTGCAATTTCATATTCTGATTTTGTGGGTTTCTTAAGGAGAAGAAACCCATTTAGGAGATTTTGTTGTTTAATTGCTTTTAAGAGTGTATCTGCTTCTTCTTCTTGTTGCTAAAGTTTTTATCTTTATGTATTTATGCTTTGAAGGATGATATGAGAGTTGGTTATAGCTCCATGGGTCGACGACGACGGAGAGGTCGTCGTAAATTAGTGTCTGGAACTTGCAATGTTTGTTCTGCTCCTTGTTCTTCTTGCATGCATCGTAATAATGGTGGCTTCACTGGTTCTAAGTCTGATGAGTCTTCTGATGAAAACTCACATGGTGTAGTGGCGAGTCAGTGTTCTTACAATACTGCTAGTGAAGGGAGTAATCTGGTTAATTCGAATCGTGATGCGTCCTCTGAGATTGCTGAGAGTAAGGAAATGACTAGATCTTTAGGCGGATCTCGGAAAGATAAAGGTTCAAAGAAAGTAGTAGACTCATGTAATGTACTTACAGAGGGAGGGAAGGGAAAAGTTAAGGAGAAGTCAGGAGCAGAGAATAAGAAAGACGATAGAAATACTTTAGTTGAAAGTTCGACGAATTCAGACCAAAGTGAGAGAGTTGGGAAGTCAGGTGAAAATACTGTCTCCAGTGAGCCAGAGGAATCTAACACATCAGCTATGTCTGAGAGTGAGAATGCTGATTCTGAATCAATGGAACTTGATGTAAGCAATGCCGTTTTGGTCTTATGCTAGGGAGAATAAGAGAATATATCTATTTGTATTAGCTGGATTCTGCTTCTTTTTTGTTGTTGTTGCAATATTTGCTTTCATCTCCTTGTGACAGAAGTCTCACAGTGAAAATATTCTCTTCGTTGTTGAGTAGGTAAAAGTATGTGATATTTGTGGAGATGCGGGGCGTGAGGATTTACTTGCTATCTGCAGTAGATGCAGTGATGGTGCAGAACACACGTAAGACTGCTTCTGTTTAGATTCTGGTGTACCCTGTCTTTCGAACTAATGGCCAATTGCCGTAGTTCAGGATTTAATCCTCGATGATGTTAATATTAGCGACATTTTAGTTAACTGGACTTATCCTATCATTAATAACGCAGCACCATTATCTGTGCTAATGATATCATTGTGTGTTTTTTGTTTGCTCAGCTATTGCATGCGGGTGATGATTAAAAAGGTTCCTGAGGGTGATTGGCTTTGTGAAGAATGCAAGTTTGCTGAGCAAGCAGAAAAGAAAAAAATAGGTAAAGCTGAATAATTTCCATACGTGATACTAGTGCAAAACATCTGTGAACCTTGGTTGTTAACTTGGGTTTTCCTCTTTTTTTTCCCGTCTAACGAACTTGAGTTGACTCACACAGAAACTAAAGGAAAAAGAGAAGCTGAGGTAAATTCAAATGCAGAGACCTCCAACAAAAGGCACATAGAGAAACCCGAGGCAGCTCTAGATGCAAAAAGACAGGCAGTTGAGGCTTTAACAGGGTCACCCAAGAGATCTGTTCTCCCCAGATTGCCCACATTTTCTCGGGAAACATCATTTAAGGGCTTGGAGAAGACAACGAGAAAACTAGCTCATCATTCATCTTTCACTATTCACTCCAGTGATGACACAGACAGCACAAAATCTACTGACTCACAGCTCCAATCCCCGAAAGGTAGGATTCATAATACAATTTCTCTCAAGCGCAGTTCTTCCTTGTATATTTTGTCGTACTTTGGGTGATTTTGAAGGTTGTATTGTTTTCTGTATGTACAGGTTCCCTTTTCAAGTCGAATTCGTTTAATTCTACGAGCTCTAGACCAAAAGTGAGACAGGTGGATGATTTTATGCTTTCACGACAGAAAACTGCCAAAGAAAATGCTTCCCTAGATGTTAAAGAGGGGCTTTCTAGAAATGCAGGCAAAATGTCAACTAGATGTTCGGACGTGGGGAACTTTAGTTGTAATGACTCAAAAGTAAAAGGTTCAAAGCAACTAAAAGATTGGAGTACTGAAGCTAATCATACAGCATCCACAATCGATCCGAAGCTAATATCACGTGGCAATTCATCCACTTCATATGCAAACGGTGCCCGTGATGGGAAGGGTTTGCAGTCTGATGGTAAACAAGGTAGCTTTGTAAAACAAGCTAGACATCTAAATCGAAACCGTCTAGAAGATATAGTTGCCTCTGGTACATATCCACTGTTTTTGTTATAGGTTTTTGTTCCGTTAGTAGTCTAATCTCAGTTTTCTAAGTATATCATGATTGACACCTGGGGTTTTATTTTTTACCTATGCAGTGGGGGATACACCTACGGATGAAAAGTGCAGTTCGAGTGAGCAAACACCGAGTGAAGCTAAACGGAAGGATGAACTAACAAATGTAGATGGTTTTCCCCGGTCAAGGGAACTCAGAGACACAGGAGAGAAAAACAAGGATGCTATAGGTGCTCGCCAAAGGTCTGACCTGTTATCTGGAAGCAATCCCTCTACCACTAGAAATATCAGGGAGGATATTAATAAGGGCAATAGGTTACGAGCAGCGGTTGATGCTGCTCTGCGTAAAAAGCCCAGCTTTGGCAAGAACAGAGGATTGGAGCAATCTGATTTGCCTTCGGTGCCTAATACAGATTTTAGTTGTGATAAAGCTTTACAAAATTTGCCCTCGAAGGTGCCGGTCATAAGAGATTGGCCTGTAGGATTGCAAGGAATGCAAACAAATTTACAGACAGACAAGCAGACAAGTGCAGTAAATGGAAAGCAGTTCATGCCCACCGGTGCCAGTAATGATGTAATGGCTGCTTCCCAATCTGTAGAGCCTGAAGCTCCTTTTTCTTCTGTAAAACCTGTTGTCATAGATTTGCCTGTGGTTAGCCCAACTATTTGGTCGACAACCTCAGCCATCCCTGAGCATGAATGCATCTGGCAGTATGGTCTTCGTTCCCTTTATGTGAAAATTTTCTTATCTCGTTTTAGTGCTTGTAGATAATCTATTTTCTTTGACCAGAGGGGACTTGGAGGTGCGGAAAGGCAGAAATCTAGCGGCAATGCACAGTGGAATACAAGCACATCTATCAACCTTAGCATCACCTAAGGTTGTTGAAGTGGTGAACAAATTTCCAGTAAAAGTCACCTTGAATGAGGTACACAGGCTAAGTACATGGCCTGCACAGTTCCAAGATATAGGTGCTAAGGAAGACCATGTGGCTCTTTTCTTCTTTGCAAAGGACATTGAGAGGTAATTGTATATAATTGTATTTTATTTTCCATGGTTTTTCGTGTTTTGGTGGCTACGATATTCTATTTCCTAATCCACTGATGAAATCAATTAATTGTTGCTTGTGACTCACAGCTACGAGAAAAATTATAAGCCCCTGGTAGATAACATGATCCAGAAAGATTTAGCCCTTAAAGGAAACCTCGAGGGTGCTGAGCTTTTGATTTTTGCGTCCAACCAGCTTCCTCAGAACTGCCAGCGTAAGAATGTTAACCAGATTCTTTTTCTATTTTGTGGATATATGTTTGTTGCAAGATTCACCCTTCTTAATAAGGTTAACTCTTGTGTTAATTTTTTCAAGTATCGCTGTCTTTACACTGCTTGTTTACAAACTTTAATATATGTTTCTTTCATTTGAGGAGCTGGTATGGCTCTTCAGCCATGTTGGAACACTCATTCAATAATGTTTGATTGATGTTTTAAAGGTTCCACTTTAGTATAAAGCCTGATTTTAATATGTACGAAGTCTGTTGCTTGATGCCATATCCATTGCGTTTGCAGGCTGGAACACTATGTATTTCCTTTGGGGTGTATTCCGAGCGAGGAAAAAGAATTGCTCTAATCCACTCAAGAACATACCTGTTTCGGAGTCCTGTGTTATGCCAAACATGGGGAAATCGTTTTCTACACGTGAGGGCTTTCGCCATGAGAATCCAAGCAACATAGAGTCTTGGACTGATCACGCATCAAGCAGAATGCAAATGTGCAAGGTGGGTTGTTCTAGTCCTCTACGTAACACCTAGCATCTCTCTCTCCCTCTCCATCTCACTGCTAGTTATACATTTCTTCTCTGATTTTGCATTGGCCCTTTTTGTTGTTGGTCTGTTTTAGTTTAGAGTTATCTAGACAGTTTCTATGTTTATCTAAACATTGTGCCCGTATTGATGGATTCATGGATTTGAACAGGAAAATGCTAAAGAGGACGAAATGCGCAGTGGCATTGACAAGGAGAAGGCATTCTCTGTTTCATACGGACATAGTGGAATGGTTGAAGAAACCGAGGAAGGAGAGATAGGTGTTAGTCCTTGCTTGAAGAACGAGAAGTCATCAGGTAACAAAAAGAATTTTTCTTTCGGCTGTAACGAGCTCCGAAGTTCAAGTTCCTTGGCCAGGAAAACTTAATGGGGGAGTGTTTTTTTAGTTTTGTTCACAAATTGTCTGTTGTTCAAATTGACAGGGCCTAGGACAGTGAATTCATCCGACATGAACCAGAAAGTGGACTTGGATGGTCTGAATAATGAAGAGTTGTGCGAAGGACCAGTGAAGAAAAAGCTGAAGACAGGTTCAGGAGGAGAAACTGAATGGAGCATGTATCCGAGGGATGGTTATGAATCTGCTTCGAGGAAATCTTGTGTCGATCCCTCTGAGGAGGAGAAGATCATCAAGAAGAAGCCAGATGCAACCGAAAGGATCGTGTTCCCTTTAGATTTGAATGATGGAGAAGAAGACGCCGATGAAATGGTAGACAACAGCAACCGAGGACCACTCGGTATGGTCCCAAATCTTGAGCTGGCTCTAGGCGAGGAAAAAGCCACCCCGTCCACGTCCGTCTTGCCGTTCATGGCTGGAACAACCTCCATTGAAGAGCAAAGAAGTAGACATAGTCATAAGCCACAAGATGAGATGAGGAATCAAGAAGACAGTGAAGCTTCCTTGTCACTATCATTGTCCTTCTCATCATTGGAAAAGCAGCAACAACAACAACAGCAGAATCAGAAGAGACAGAATGTGAATACTCCTATGTTTCTCTTCAGAGACTTCCCTGACAAATCTTCTTCATAGGTTCTTTATCATCAGAAGACATGGGGACAGAACCTTAAGCTTTTGTATCATCTGTAGAAAAAAAAACTTTTTTTTTTTGACAGGAAGCCTAAAAAAAATAAGTAGACAGTATGTTTTTTTTGGTTATGGTCTTTTTGGTTTGGTTTCCTGAGGAAGACTTAAACCAAACCAAAACTCAACAGCTTTGTACATATAAAGGCCCATGGGCAATGGAAAGTTCACTACTTTTAAGTTTTAATTAAAGTGTGTGTTAATTGAATTAAATAATTGGTTTTATATGTATAAATGTAAACACATATAAACCTAAATTATTATAACCAAATTATCATTTTTTGGGAACATATGATGAAGCTTTTAGAAAGTAATTTAATAGTAATAAACAATAAAAAAACATAAGTTTCTTAAATTCAAAAAAATCACATTAAAAACGAATTACTATTTAATTGTTAACCACTAAAATATTTAGAATAATGAATACGAACATGAATAAAAAAATTAAAGAAGAAATGAAAAAGCTAGATTGATTTTCTATTTTTCTACTCTTTCATCTATTTATATATTGTTTAAAGTTTTTTTTTGTCATCAGTCATATTGTTTAAAGTTCTTTCACACATATAAAAAAAATGGTAAATATTTTGTTTTATTCGTAAGTTAAAAAAATAAAGATAAAACTGAAAATATAGATAAATATTTGCATATGAAATATAAAACTATATTTAAAGTGAATCGAAAATTAAAGTCTAAAACGGCATTTAAATGTTTTATGTAATTTTGAAAACCGAACCAAAAGTAAACCAACCATATTGGTCAAAGTAAGTAAACCGGGTTGGCTCTTGAGGCTATCGGCTAACTAATCTTCAACAATGTTACGTTACCCCCAAAACTAAAAAGCCAAACTCTCTTCTTCTCTCTACCTAACTAAACTCTTTCCCAATTTACAAAATTATATAAAATTTAAAAGGACAAGAAAAAACAAAGCAAAACCACAATTTCCATTGATATTTTTGATGCATAAAATCCCATTTATTTATTATTTCAATAATTTCCTCTGCCATCAATTTGATTTTTTCGAGGAGAACGAAAACAAAAAATCTCTTAACTCTTTTTTTCCCTTTTAGTGTTTTTTTATTTTTCTCAATTAAATGAAAATGATGATGAAGTGTGAAGAGATTCTTTATGTGTTCTTCTCTGCTTCATATGGAAGATAACTCTCCTCCCAAGGTTCTAAATAATTGGCTTTCTTCTTTTCTAAATCACTTATTATTACTTGGTTTGATTCATTATTTGTTGTTTCTATGATTCAATCCTCTTGTGATGTTAAAAATTTTTGAGATTTTCCTAAGAAGAAGAATATTGGAAATTTTGTGGGATGTTGTCTTGTGAAATGAAATCAAAATTCAGTGATAATTCGAAGTTGATTAGTCTTTTTTTATTATATTTGAAGGATTACTATAAGATTCTTGAAGTTGATTATGATGCAACTGAAGAGATGATCAAACTAAATTATCGCAAGCTTGCTTTGGTTAGTAAATTAAAAAAACTCATATTTTTAGTAATTATATTGTTTTGATTTGGGATTTGATTAGTGAAGTATTTGTTTTTTAAAGATTCTTACACATATAAATATATGCAGAAGTGGCATCCTGATAAGCATAATGGTGATACTTTAGCTACTTCAAAATTTCAAGAGATAAATGAAGCTTATAATGGTATAATTTCTTTGGTATATAATTAGTTTCAGATTTTATAAGATGTTGTAAATTTAATTATGCTTTGTTCTCTTAATTTTGCAGTGTTAATAGATCCTGCTTCACGGTTTGAGTATGATTTAACCGGTATTTATGAGATTCACAAATATACTTTGCGGGTATGAATTGTTACTTTCAACTTTCGAAATTCGGTTATTAGTATTTTGAGATATGTTGATTAATCTTTAACTTTAATGTAGGAATATTTAGCTAGATTTAAAGGAATGATACTTACTTGCAATGGACTTGGAATCACTCACTCCTCATCACCATGGTACCAAAATAACGAAACCAAACTGAATAATCGAATGCTCACCTCGTAGCAGTAAAGCTTTCTGTTTAAAAACGGGAATGTGGCTCTCTCTCTGACCCGCAAACCCTTTGAAAATTGCAGGACAGAACAATTAGCTGACGGCAATAACAAAACAGACTAGCAAAGGTTTCGATATGTTTTATTCTGTTTATCGCTAAACCTATACTCCAATACTAGTCCATACCCGATGAACATATGTTTTACAGGATAATGTATACATTAAAGAAGAGACATAGCTTTGTATCATTTGCTCTGAAGCTCAAATGGCATCACTTTTCTGTCTCACCGGGTTTAATAAACCCGTGGGATAGGAATGTAGTAGTATGTCCACCCCATTCGACGACATAATAGCTTTCGCAGGATGTTTGTGTGCTTAGAAATTTGATGTTACTATAAGAAGAAACATTGTTTTGGTTAAGGCTCAATCTTCAAAGGTTGGAGTCAAGCCTTTATTGTACTACTATCAAGCCCGGTTTTGAGCATAAGCCGGATAAGCCACCGATTAGGGCCACCGATATTTTGAATATTTTTTAGGGCCACCGATAATTTTTTTTTTAGGATAATGATACATTTATAAGGCCACAAAATTCATTTTATTAAAAGAAATTTTATTTAGAAATGTTTAATATATTTTCGATTGTATGCAATTATTATGCTTTGAAATTTAAAATAATATACTTATAAAATGATTAATAATATATAATTTTTGATTACGGCCACGACTTTCGTTGGACCGGCCCCTAACTATCATTCATGGCTCATGGTCACACTTAGAGTATACGTAAAAGTGAAACATCAACAAAAAAGCTTCAACGTTGGATATGTGTTGTAGATTTTTTTGTAGTTGCTTATAAGTTATAACAATAAAAGGCTTATTAGCCACAAAACAAACCATAAAATTGCAATGGAAAATCGTAGCATATTTATTTTTATTTTCTTGAAATGTTTTAAAAGAAGTTTTTAAAAAAAATTAGTAGAGCGTTACAATAATTCTCATATACAATTTTCTATAATTTGGTTGGTTAAAAGGGTTTCAAAAGCACCTTTTGTGTTCATAATCACTTGGACTTAGTCCATTGAATGTGCTCAAAAGTTTTTATTGCGTTTTGCTTTGTCTCTTTGTCCACCGTTGAATGTGCTTCACAGTTCACATTCTGTTTTTTGCATCTATTTGTGATTTGACATGAATAAATATCTTACAATTTGCATAGAAAGCAAGCATATGTAAATCACTTTACAAATACTTTATCAAAACTTTTTCTATAGTAATTGCATTAATAATTTTTTATATAAAACCTGAAAAATATATATATATATAGAACAAAAAATCTAAAAATATCTGAAGATGAATCCAATTATTGTTGAATTAGTCTAATGGCCAAGGCTGCGTTATGTTTAAAAAGTTGTCAGAAAAAGTATTTTTGATTTGCTTTTTACCGAAGTCTTTATTATAGCTTTTTAAAAGTAACTCAAAAAGCTGAACAGAATTTTTCAAGATAGATAAAAAAAGAAGAAGTACGGTTCTATTGTACTACGGAACAAAAATCCAAAAGGACAAAAACAAAATTACTTTAACTGTTTGTGTTTTGTCTTTTTTTATGTTTTGTTTTTATTTTATTGTGTTTTTGTCGTCAAGTGTATGTACTTCATCATTTTATCTCTTCGTGTTCACTTTGTTAACCAAACAAAATATGCATGTGTATTTTTTTCGTTTAATTGTATATATAAGGTTGTGTATATTTTTTAAATATTTAAATATATATGAATTTTATAAACTTCGGCTACATATGTTTTTATATCGTATGAATAATTATTTCTATTACAAATTACGAAAAACAACACAATTTTTCATTGGAAAAATATTTTCGGTTTATATGCCCAATCAATTTTTTCTGCTTAAACCACGGTAGAGATTTCTTATAAGTTTATCTACAGTATTTACGGAAAATCCGTCGAAAATTTTATGATGTAAAAATATTAATAAATTCTTTTTTAGTAAACCATTAGATTAAAGGAGATTCCACTACACGTATGGTTGATTATTTGAAAACATAAGTATATAGTTATCGTGTTTTAAAATCTTTGAATCAAAGTTAATAAAGAATGGGCAAGTTGGATGTAATGTGTGGTGTTACTAAATTCTACGTCTATACGTAATCGCAAACAAAGCAACTTCTCACGCCAATGATTGTTATATTTTTGGTTTTATTCCAACAAAAATAATAGATTAAAGCATATATATACTTATAAAAATTAAAATTCTATTGATGAATGTACTCATTATTCGTCAACTTTATCATATTATATGTTGTATGATGTGTATGATACGACGTTTGCTATACTTGTCCATATACGGAGCCGAGTGGTCCGTTCTTTTTATTCTTACTAATGCATATTTTTGGTTATAATCAAAATGAGCAAAAGTTATAATTTATAAAATCACAATTGAGTCCTTATATGTATATATATTCATTTTATAAAAAAATACTACATTTAAGCTAAATTAATTAGCTAATATATTTATGACAACATTAAACAAGAAGGTTGATAACCATGCATTTTAAAAATTAAAGGAAATAACTATTTTCTTATAGTTACTAAAATTTGAATACAACTTAAACCATAAGAAATATAGATATTTATGTTAAAATATACAAAAACCAATCCTTTTCTTTCTACCATCTAAAATATGGTCACTTTGCAAAACACTAAAAATCCTTTTTATTGTATGAATTAATATTTTTCATTATAAATTATGAAAAATAACTATAAAAACAATTTTTCATAAAAATATTTCCGTTCTATTTATTGCATCCCATCACTACCAAAAACAAATAATTTTACTTACACCACGCTAAATATTTTCGTTAAACATATTTCCATTAATTTGCATAAACGGTTATGAAGAATCGATCTCCAAACATCTTGATATAAAAACGTTGATCAATTTACCAACAAAGTGTTGGTCCAGTGATAAAAACCAAAGGCCAAAGGCGAGTATCTTACCTGATCTGACTCTATCATGAAAAAATTAGTAGTCCACGGACTCGGAACCTCCAGGTTATTAAAATAAAAAACATTAATCAACATTTCTTTAATATTTCAAAGATTTCCACCATTAGAGAATATTTTATACCAATAATATTTTATTATTGTTTATAGAATTACCGGCTGACAAAAAGTAAAATTATACAGAACAAAAAAAATAAAATAATAAAAAAACTCAGAAAAAAACGAAATCCACTAATATATAAACGCGTCATTGGGCTAAACCCAAATTTCACGCCCGAAAAATCAGAGATTCCAGTTTCCTTCTTCTTCTTCTCTCTCTCTCCTTCTCTCTCTCTCTAAGATTATTCTTCTGATTCTATATTCCTTCACCAACCACAACACCTTCTTCTTCTTCTTCTTCTTCTCTCTCTCTCATGGGTCACGAAACAACAATGACGCTTGTGTTCACATACGGAACATTAAAGAGAGGATTCTCAAATCATGTTCTGATGCAAGATCTGATCCGATCTGGTGACGCTAATTTCAAAGGCGTTTACAAAACAATCGATAAATATCCACTCGTATGTGGACCTTATAGAGTCCCTTTCCTTTTAAACAAACCTGGATCTGGTCATCGTGTAACCGGTGAGCTTTACGCTGTTTCTCCTCGTGGTCTCTCTCGTCTTGATGAGCTTGAAGGGATTAGTCGTGGTCATTACGTTAGACAGATGATTCGACTCATGTCGGCGACGGCGGAGGAAGACGGAGGAGGAGATTTGGAGACGACGACGGAGGAAGCGGCGGCGTATTACGCGCATAAGAGTTATGAGGAGGAGTTGTGGAAGAGAAACAGAGGAAGATCGTTTGGAGAGTATACGGAGAAGGAAGCGAGTGGGTATGTGAAACGTAATGATAGGCCTCAACATCTTACTTTCTTGGATCATATTCGTATTTTCGTTTCTTCTCCATGTGATTGATTTGTCCTTTTTTTGATTTGATTTTTCTATCACGTGGAAAAAATAAAAAAATCGTTAGTTTTTTTTTTTGGTTCGTTTGGGGTCCCACACCGTTCCGTCGTATCCGTACAACGGTTGGTGTTATCGATGAAATGTTATGTGATTGTTGAATGTATGTTTGTATTAACATATAATTCGCATTGGAATCTTAATTATAAGCTTAGTTTTACTATTTAATTACGGGTTAGAATTCAAGATGGTTCTTTTGAGTTTTCAGTTGATGGTTTGAATCTTTTGTTTAAACCGATCTAAGATTTGTAAAACATTATTTAACCCACAAAGAATTGGTCTTATTGTGCCTCTAATTTGATTTTCTCCGACCATCTCATGAAGTATTAGCAAATGTTGGTTTAGACGGTACGGAAATATTCTAACTGCTAACATATTATATGAGCTCAATTATTTGGAAGATTTTTAATTTTATATTAGATTCAATTATTGGTGTTTTAATATGAACTTAAAAACATAACATATTTCAAAGATCCCACCTCTTCAAATAAACAACTACCCGTGATCATTTCAATAAAATGACAAGCATTTTTTTTGTTTGACAATTTTATTTTCAAAGCAGAGAATTTTAAGGCGAACTAGTCCTTGTATTATAGGTAGATTCTAAACGTAACTAATGACTTCTAAAAATCAAAGGCCCAGCCCAAACGTAACTAATGACTTCTAAAAATCAACGGCCCAGCCCAAAAACCAATCCGTAAAGCAACTAGCAAGTATAAACATATAACATCAAAACGACCACAAAGATGATGAATTTTGAAGTTGGGTTCAAAAAAGCTTAGTCTTTAATTCGTACCTTAAAGTCTCTATACAAAAAGGGCTTATGAGCTTGAGAAGAGAGGATTGAGATGTGATGACATATAAATTGATTTTGATCAAGCGTTTGCGGTTGATTTGAAGCAAGTCTCGTCCATAGTTGAGTAAACGCAGCCATCGGCTGAGAGCTGTTCTAATGCGTCCCTGCGACAGATTGTACAAAGACCAACGTAGTTTTTCTTTTGTCAAGAAAGCTTCCATTTATATATATATTGTAACAATGTAGATGAGAGGAGGGAGATAGAGAAAGAATGATATTAGAGTTATACTTGACTTGAAGCAATGGAATCCTGAGGTCGCGTGCAATCACATCACAATGAACTCCAGCTTCAGATGCTCTGATGTAGATTCAACACATAAAAACCAAAACACCAAACTCAAGTTACGCATTTGGAGAGAAAGAGAGTTAAGAGAATCTAGTGAAAGAAGGTTCTTTCAAAACACTTAACACAAGAAACATTCATCTTCTGCAAACAAGGCTTTATACTTGCGGTAGTTGAAAGAGTTTTACTTTAGAATTTAAACTAAGGTTGGCTTATAGAGATTTCAGAGGTTGATTTTTGCTTATTTTACGGACTTAGATTGTGAGTATTGAAAGTTGTATGAATGAAAGATATGACACGATAAAGGGTTTTGGGGATAGCAGATGAACATACAGGTGCATAGGTTGATTCAGGTAATTCAACACCGTCTGCTTTGCACCGTGCATTTGATCATTAAATTGGTTCGAGAACTGAAAAAGATTCGTCAATAACTTAAAAGAGGGCCACAAAAAGAGCATATACAGATTTGAATACCAGATTGGATTTGTCTTTTTACCTGATTAGATGGACCGGTTTGGTATGGCTTTGCAGGGGTTGGCATTGTTGAGTATGGCATTTGGGGCCTAGGAGTAGCAGTAGCCTGAACAGTAGAACCACCCTGAAGTAATCGCGGTTAGTATATAAGTTGAAGAAGTTTTAAGCCGTGGAACAAAACTTATAATATCGGTGAAGGAGGCTAATACCCGAGACTTGGTGTTGTACATGTGGACATAGATACACTCGGTAAAGTGGTGAACAATCTCGTTGAAGTCAGTGACAGGCCTGAAACTCATATAATTTGATTTTAAGTGTATATCTTTCAAAGGCAGCATCAAGTTCATTTACTTGGACAAAGCAAGTCACAGAGAATTATCGTAGATCAAAAGAGAAATTTCAAATCTAAGTGGCTGAATAGGAAATGGTTCACTGACCGAGTATATCATAGACTAATCGAGAAAGTATGTCAAGAAAACAAAAGGTACCTGACTGAAAAAACATTCACGGATCGTTTTCCTTGGAAACTTTTGAGGTGTCCATGTAGGCGAACATACATTCCCAGCCTGAAACAGATGTAGAATATCAAAGTTTGATACTATAACAAATCAAAGAATCTCTAATTACACTACACAAAACATACTTGACTTTTTCCATTTCTTCAGTTTCTTGACGTTCATGACACCTGCAGTATTATTGTCAACAGCAATGAATTAGCAGCATATGGTTAAGCTCTGTTGACAACATTTTCGTATTGAAGTTCAATAAGAATTCAAAGTACCTACCATCTGATACATTCAATTGAGCTTGTACCGTCATCTACAACAAAGTCAACCTGAGTGATTCTGTTCTCCATTCTTGTGACTCGTCCAACGGTTGCAACCTAAACACAAATAGCACCAAAGCTCAAATGATTGACTAAATAGAGATCCATGCATAACATATTAGCAGCACCAAAGCTCAAAATACACGATTGCAACCTAAACACAGATAGCACCGAAATGCTTGACTAAACAGCGATCAAGGAATAAAATATTAGCACCAAAGCTCAAAATAAATGATTGCAGCCTAAGCACATATAGCACCGAAGCTCAAATGCTTGACTAAATAGAGATCAAGACATAACATATTAGCACCAAAGCTCAAAATACACGATTGTAAACTAAACAAAAAAAGCACTGAAGCTTAAAATAAACGATTGCAACCTAAGCACAGATAGCACCGAAGCTCAAATGCTTAACCAAATAGAGATCAAGGCATAACAAATCAGCACCAAAGCTTAAAATAAATGATTGCAACCTAAGCGCAGATAGCACTGAAGCTCAAATGTTTGATTAAATAGAGATCAAGGCATAACATAGTAGCACCAAAGCTCAAAATACATGATTCTAAACTAAACAAAGCACCGAAGCTCAAATGCTTGACTAAATAGAGATCAAGGCATAACATATTAGCACCAAAGCTCAAAATACACGAGTGCAACCTAATCACAGATAGCACCGAAGCTCAAATGCTCGACTAAATATAGATCAAGGCATAGCTTATTAGCACCAAAGCTCAAATGCTTGATTAAATAGAGATCAAGACATAACATATCAGCAAAAAAAAGTTTAACAGCAGAAGGGAAAAGCAGAGTTTACAGTGTTAATATCAACTCCGTCTATGGAGAAATTCGAATCACCATTGGTTGATACGCTATTCAACTGCTTCAGTGTCAGGGGAAGCAAGGTACGTACATCACGGTTCTGCAAAAACAGTGGTGAAAACTCATACAATGCTATTTGAATCAAGTCAAAAATGACGCACAATACATGATGTCTACATCCAGATTCACAACTCCACAAACATACAATTATTGTATTGACATGTTTAGATTTATGATACGATGCAAAAATCATGGAGACATATCCAGATATCTAGATCTATCAGGTCACAAATTTGTTCTTCGATCCATTTCTAGCTACGTGAAATTTTCTAGAAGAAAACTCGCAGACCTAATCATGATTCTTCTACCGATTTTCCCGAGAAACGACTAGAAACAGAGAGAATCCGATGCATATAACAAGTATAGAGCACGAACACAAAACCGACTTAAGCAGAACGATCGATGGAGTTCGACTGCACAAAACGCAGAAAAGGATTTTCGAAATTCATCGATGGCGAAGAAAACAATTAGAGATAGAAACCAAACCTTAAATGAAGATGAAGACTCAGGAGCTTGCGTAGTTGCCTGAGAAGGCATAAATCCGCCGCCGGCGAAAGCGGCGCTTCCGTCAAAATCGCCACCGTACATGATTTCACTTCCCGTCTCCTTGTTGCTCCTTTCGAATCGAAACCCTAATGAATCGCCTCTTCGCTTCAACGGAAGTAAAATTCTCAATCCTCTCTGATTCTGAAAATTCCTTGAGAAGCTAATAGAGTCTTAAATAGTTATCAATTAATATAATACTAAAAAAATACTAAAAAATCACTAAATTCAACTTAAAAAGTTAATAAAAATTAATTCCCGCTAAAACTCTCACTCAGTTTCGCGCTTCAAAAATTAAAAAATTTCAAAAAATAAATTTCCAATTTTACCCTCAAGTTGTTCAGTGTCTTGAACTCTCGTTATATAACAAAAAAGGGGTTACTTTCGTCTTTTCAAATTTCTACTCTTTAATAAAATCTCACGTTTTGTTTTAATTTATAATTTACTTCAATATTTATTATCTTTGGTCGTTATTGCTTCCGTTTTTAACGTATGATTCGGAATACGAATCGGATTATTTTATTTTATTTATTTATAAAAATAATAATAATAATTATTATTAACTTCTTTTTTTTATGTTTCGCTTTTTATGAGTGTGGCCACTAAAGTAGACAAACCTCACCAACAACTATCATTCTCCTCTCTGTGTTAGTTGATCAGTCGTTTCCTTTAATCTCATGATCCAAATCACTCTCTCTCTCTTAATCTCTACGCCAAAAATGAGAATCAAATTTGATAATCTAACATTGTTTCTCTATTAAATTTTCAGTTTTTTAACGTAATTTTGCTTCACACTGATTCGTAGCTTCAGTGAATCTGAGATTTGTGTGGCTATGGCTTCTAAGATAAAGTAAGCGTTTTTATGAAGTTTCAGTCTCTGATTATGTTCGTCGATTCAAATTCCGATCTGGGTTTGATCCAAAATCGAATTTTTCTTTGAGGGTTCTTCGTTGTTTGAGATTGTTTATGATGATGAAGTAGATCGATCTCACGTTTCTGGGTTTAGGGTTTAACCATTTATCATTCGCCATTGTCTCTGTTTCTGTAATTTTCTTTAATCTGTTTTTTCACATAACTTGTAGAATGTGAAAATGAATAAGTTTGATTGATCTTTGAGTTAAAAGTGGGAGAAAGATTCTATCTTTAGCTACAAACACTTATGAACAAGTCCATGGTGTTTGTTTAATTACTTTGATATTGCTTGTTGATTGATCTTTGAGTCAAAAGATTTGATCTTTTAGTATTCTTATGTGTTTTCTTTTTGATTTGGTTAATGAGAGACTTTTGATTTTGTTTTTCTGAAGCAAAAATGGTTTATCTCAAACTACATTGGGAAAATCATCTCCTGCTTCTTTGAGAGTAGCTGCTAAACCGACTCGGATAGTGACTAAATCTGAGGTTAATAATACTCCTTCACCTACTCCGCTTTCA
This sequence comes from Anastatica hierochuntica, assembly GCA_900406275.1. Lineage (NCBI taxonomy): Eukaryota > Viridiplantae > Streptophyta > Magnoliopsida > Brassicales > Brassicaceae > Anastatica > Anastatica hierochuntica. The sequence continues at coordinate 16,843 of OVAN01006574.1, forward strand.
AGGGCTTCGCTTGATCGCTCTAACTCGAAGGCTTCTAGTGAAAAGAAGTCGCCAAAAGTTCCAACTCCACCAGATGTAAGTGTGTGTAATGATAGTTTCTTCTTTGATATTGAATTGAAGAAGCTTTTTGCTTAATGGTCTTACACTATTTGCTATTTATATTTGTAGAAAACTCAAACACGGGTTGTGAAAGGATCAGAACCTCAACCTCGGTTGATTCAAATCAAGGAAGATTTAAGGAAAGCGAATGAGGTGATAGCATTGCTTGAGAATGAGAAAGGTAAAACGCTTGATGAGCTAAAAGAAGCGCGGAAAGAGGCTGAGGAAGCATCTAGGAAACTTGTTGAGGCCTTAAAAGCTCAGAAAAAGGCTGAGGAGAATTTCGAAATCGAGAAATTTGAGGCTGTGGAGGCAGGGATAGAGGCGGTTCAGAGGAAAGAAGAAGAGTTTAAGAAAGAACTCGAGAATGTCAAGCGCCAACATGCTTTGGATTCAGCTTCGCTTGTTTCCATAACCCGAGAGCTGGAGAAAGTTAACCAAGAATTGGTTGTTGCTAATGATGCCAAGAGTAAGGCATTGAGTCAAGCAGATGATGTTAGTAAGATGGCTGCAATTCATGCAGAGAAAGTCGAAATCTTGTCTTCGGAGTTGATAAGGCTAAAGGCTTTGCTTGATTCGACACGAGAGAAGGAAACCATCTCCAACAAGGAGATTGCTTCAAAACTAGGAGAGGAGATAGTGGCTTTAAAAAGAGACCTTGACAAAGCTAGAAGTTTTGAAGCTGAGGTCAAGGAACAAGAGAGGATCATTGAGAAGCTTCATGTGGACTTAGAAGCTGCGAAGATGGCAGAATCTTACGCGCACGACTCTGCTAACGAGTGGCGAAACAAAGCAGAAGAATTGGAGGAACAGTTAGAGGAAGCTAACAAGCTGAAGAGATCTGCTTCGGTATCTTTAGCATCTGTGACAAAACAGCTGCAAGAAACCAATGATAGTTTGCAGGATAAAGAATCTGAAATTGACAGTCTTAAGGAGAAAATCCGCTTGTTGGAGACAACGGTTGCGAGACAAAAGGAGGATCTTGAGAAATCCGAACAGCGACTAGTGATTGCAGAAGAAGAATTATCTGAGATTGAGAAAGAGGCAGAGAAACTGAAGAATGAGCTTGAAACTGCGAATGAGGAGAAGAATCAAGCTTTAAAGAAGGAGCAAGATGCTACTTCAAGTGTTCAAAGACTCATGGAAGAGAAAAGGAAGATTTTGTCTGAACTTGAGAGCTCAAAGGAGGAAGAGGAGAAGAGTAAGAGAGCAATGGAGAGTTTAACTTCGGCATTGCACGAAGTGACAAGTGAAGCACGCGAGCTGAAAGAGAAGTTGTTGAATCAAGATGGGCAAGACTATGAAACACAAATAGAAGATTTGAAGTTGGTCATTAAAACAACAAATGAGAAGTACGAGAATATGCTTGCCGAGGCAAGACATGAGATCGATGTTCTTGTCAATGCGGTGGAACAAACAAAGTCACAGTTTGAGAGCTCAATGGTAGATTGGGAGATCAGAGAAGCTGGTTTAGTGAATCATGTAAAGAAATTCGATGAGGAAGTTTTCACAATGGGGCAAGAAATGAATAGGTTGGGGAATTTGCTGAAAAGGAAAAAGGAAGAAGCCGATGCAGCGTGGAAGAAAGAAGCCGAGTTAAGAGATAGTCTTAAAGAAGTGGAAGATGAAGTGATTTATCTTCAAGAAACTCTCAGGGAAGCAACAAGTGAAAGCTTGAAACTAAAGGAGAAAATGTTGGATAAAGAAACAGAGTTTCAAAGTGTTATTCAAGAGAACGATGAACTCAGAGCGAAACAGGATGATTCTCTGAAGAAGATCAAGGAGTTATCGAAGTTACTAGAGGAAGCATTGGCTAAGAAACATACAGAAGAGAATGGTGAGCTTAGTGAGAGTGAAAAAGACTATGATATGCTCCCAAAAGTGGTTGAGTTTTCTGAGAGAAATGGTCATAGGAGGGCAGATTCTGATGTAGAAGTCCTCATGAACAAGAAACTCAAGGTGAACACCGAGAAGAATCAAAGAAGAGGAGTTTGTTCAAATGATGAAGTTGAATTCAAAATGTGGGAAAGGGTTCAAATTGAGAAGAAAGAAGGTTTTCACAAGGAGAAACCAGAACAAGAGACTGCAGAAGAAGAGGACAACATAGACCAAAGCAAGAAAGCTTCACCTGAAAACATGGAAGAAACAAGCAATGTATTAGCTAAAGAAGATGAGCTAGTGAAGGAGAAGGAGAAGGAGAAGAAGAAGAAGAAGAAGACATTGTTTGGTAAAGTTGGGAATCTTCTCAAGAAGAAAGGTTCCATAAGTGAGAAATAAATCAAAACTCTCTCTTGCTTCACTTTTTTGAGGTTTTACTAAATCTAGATTTTACATATAATACACATACATCTCTCTGCAACATTTTGATTTCTTCATTAATGTTCTTATTTGTTTTTTGTTCATGGTTTCTTTAATAGGTTTGTATTAAGTTTTTGGTTTATGATTATTTTCTTCTTTGAATCCTTTTGTGGCTTATACTTTGTTCTTTGTTCTGTTGTCAACAAACCAAGAAACAAATCTTGATTACAATAGTTAGCTATAACTACTTTTTAGGTTTTTCAAAATTTGGTAGGTACCTTGAAACGCAAGTTTCTCACGGTAAGTAACATTTTGATAACGAGTTCTTTTTTTGACCGAGTTAAAAAAAAAGTGATTAACTTTTTTTATATGTCTAATAAAGTCAAAGTTGAGCTTTATACATTGCATGAAAGTCAAAGTTATGTTTCCATAATCTATTGACTTTTTAAAAAGGATAACAATATTGAGAATTGCTTAAAAATAGGTAAAGTTCATTAGTTTAACGAAACCATTTGGTTTTACTAATTAACTAAAACTATTCATATTGAACCTAGCTACTCATAAACATGGTTTTTGTGATTTTTTGTATATATAAACAATCGACTTATCTCTGATTTTTCGTAATTTTTATTCTTTTATGTTACTTGATTAAATCATATACAAATTTAAGTCTAAGTTTTGAGTATTCGATAAATCGTGTTAAATTGTGTTATTCTTTATGATTATATACCATTAAATAAACTAATCCTATTAAATAATAAATCTTAACTAAAATAATTCTGAATTCCTAACATTTGTACTAGCAAAACTTATATCATCTTTAATATCTCACGTTTTATAAGCGCGAATAAAAATATAGTATATACTAAAACAATATATAAGATAAATCTAAAATATAATATAATCTTTATTTGTCATAATTATCCTCCAATAAAATAATGTATTATGTTACAAGCTAGATGAATATTGTTCATATTTTTTAAAACTATATATAACATCGGTAAGGGCTTGCTATAATTAAATTAATTATTATTGAGCATTTTTTATGATAATTAAGTTAATTATTTACTACTTAAGTTATGTTGTGTTAATTTGTTGGGAGTTACGAGTATTATAGCAAAATACAATCAAGTTTTGGCTTGCGTGAGTGACTAAGTGTAATATCACTTGTCTTTTAGCAAGTATTGAAAGTTTAATTATATGTATACGCATATACACAAATTATACTTGATTCTATATATTATATGTATCGTGTACATGTACATAATTTTAAAGCACGTAAAATGGATTTAACGTCCGAATTTATAATTTTCATGGCGTTGGTTTGTGTATTTTAAGGAGAAAATCACTATATGAAGTATATTATAATATAGTTTTGTCTTTTTATCAATTTGAGAATTTTTTTTATTTTAGCATTTCTTCATTTTTTTTGGGAAATATATATAAAGGGTATGTTGGGATTTTAAATCTCGTGCTATTTATTAATTCACGGATCTAAAGACATTTACCTAGTTCACATTCTCGAACTGCTACGTCTGGGATAGTTCGTCCTCTCAATATATACTAATGAGAAATCGAAATACACCTTCGATGTGATTTTACATATCAATCTCTCTCACACAACAACTAAAGAATAAGAACTCAACTACATTCTCTAGAAATTCTATTCTCTCTTTAGCTTTACGAGTCACCACTAACGTGTTCGGAATCTTCAGAACTTGGGTTTAACTTCTAAGCTTATTGGTTGAACGTATAAGTCTTAATCGATTACATATTGAAAATAATTGAATAAATGATCTTTTCGTATATCTTTCAACTGTCTTTTATATATATATATATATA
>OVAN01006575.1:557-21078 GCA_900406275.1 Anastatica hierochuntica
TTTTTCTTTTTCTTTTGGTGTTGTTTGAGTCATTGTTATTTTTCTATTGAGTCAGTTATGGATTGTGTATGCTTTGTGATGATTTTAGACTATTATCTCTGCGCATTGCACTTTAATTTATATGTTCACTAACCATTTATTTGGACGTTTAGCGCAGGCAAACTAGAGTAACTCATGACCAAACTCCCCACCAGAAATCTCTGGAACTCAGACGTTGGCCTGAAGTGTTTTTAAATCTATTTTATTTGGCTAAGTAATGAACTTTAAATGCTTTGATCCCGGAACTTAAAATCAGGAATAGAACCCCATCATTCACGATTACATCCCCATTTTTTCTACCATCCTTTTCGGTAATCCTGAGTGACCAGACTCATCTTTAGTTTGGCACCACACCCTTACATTATCTCCTTGATTCTCCATGCATTTCTTTTTCATCTTATGTGCACACATGTGTTAAAACAATGGAGAGAATAGGGTAGACATGATTCTTCTAATTGCTTAGGTAGGATTGAACATTTTAGGTGGTTTAGACAAGGTCCTGAGTGTCTGATTTCTCGGTGTTGGATGATTAGGTGGTTTAGATGGATATGTTGCATTTCTTCATGATGTATGGGTGTTTTAGAGTTTAAAAACTTCATTGATATGCTAATGTGAACCAGATTTTTCGTTCTGAAAAAAACAAAAAATTGTTTATTATTTCTGTATATCTGGTTTAGAAATTAGCATTAGCATATTATTATGTTGATTAGATTCAACCTACAGAATGCACATATTTGGTTTATCTTCTGATTGGTGGTTTGTACTTGGGTAGTTAGGGGACATGAATATCAATATACTCTTTCTCTCCTGCGATTTTGCATAATGTCTTGCATTTCTGACACAGTTTTTGATACCCGAAACACTTAAGTCTCACCACTAAAAACCCTTAAATGCCTAGCCTAATTCCTTGATTATGAGTTCTTTGGTGAAAAGTTTTACGCCCTTCTTAATTGAATGTAGAGAGTTATTAACATGGAAGCTAAGTTTCCAGGTTCAAATTTTAGAGTATGGATGGGCTTAGGAGGTTATGCAGCGATTCTTGGGGAGAATTTTCTAATTGTTCTGAGTCTTTTTGGTTAGCGAAAGTAGTGCAAAGTAAGGTTTTCCGAAAGCACGCGATCCATTTGTTTTTGAGTTTCTTTTCCCGCAGGCTTAGTCTTTGTTTCCTTTAGTTGTGAACATGCATAAAAGAAAGCAATAAATAAACAATCATAAAAGTAAGGCAAGAAAAGAGTAAACTTCGATCTAATCAAAAGAAAGATATGATCTTGAGACAATGATTATGGGTTCGGGTTCAATCTAAAGATGTAATGGACTTGGGTAAGATTTTATTAGAGGATCGAAGCTATTCCTAGACTAAGGATCCCTTTATAATCGATCAACCCACTCTTGTGACAGAGATCTGTTCACCTATACATATTACAAGGCTCAACTCTCATTTGTTTCCTATCTAAACATGTATGTGATGCTGAGTCTCAAGCCCTTTTAGCCATCTAGCACCTAGGTAACATACACTCACATGGGTCCAAGTGAAAGACATAGATCTAGTTCTCTCAGGCATTTCATCGAACACTTTCTAGGCGTCTTTGAGCAAGCAATGAACTTTAAAGAACTACCCTAGATCTTGTGGGAATATATGCTAAGATCTAGCATATACATCCATTACAACCTTAGATCTAACCCCAGCCTACCATATCTTAAGATCCAAGATGGATCTATTCACTAAAATTCATGAAAATCCAAAGACAAGAAATGGGTCTTTGAGGTCCCATGGTTTTAGAAGAATAGATCTACAGAAAGAGATGAGAAAGATAAGATCCAAATCACTCAAACAAAACAAAGAGTTATTACAAATTCTTTAGATCTCAAAACAAAAGAATATAGAAGTGTTCTTAAGCTTAAAGAAGTGTCTCAAAAGTGTAGAAGTGTGTCTTGTTCTTGGAATATAAAAGGGTATTTGTACTAAAGATAGAAGAGAGGAAGCCCTATAAAAGGGTGTTTCTCGGATAAAAGCAACCCATCATCGACCTCAGGAGACCCATCATCGACCTCATAGGTCGATGCAAGAGGACAAGGATTAGTACAAGTAATTAAATGAGTAACAAGGACATTTTGTGTCCTTATTCCAACGGCTATATAGGGTTGAAAGGGAGAGTACCTACTTGCTTGCTTCCTTAACCAGGACATGTGATCTTTTCTCTTTTGTTTCTTTTTCTAAGCCAAACGGCTCCTTAGTGTTTCCTCTTATGGCTTTTGTTTGTTTCTTATTTAATTAAATCCACAGAAGTATGATTAAGGAATAATTTCATACTAATTGGATTTAATTCTTAATACTCTCCCTCAAGCTTAACTATAGGACCATACTATAGTTAAGATTGGAACCATGAATCATTGCCTCATTAAAACCTAAGTGAGAAACCCCTTTGGGACAAAACCACACTTAGGAAAAAGAGTACAACTCATCATGGCTAGAGGTCTTCATGGCCGAATGTTGGTGAGTCCAAGTCTTGGAAAGATAGACTCACATATCCTTTTGCTTGTAGCTTTGGTGAAGATATCAGCCAATTGATCTTCGCTTCTTGTATAACACAATAGGCAATATGACCCCTTGTTCAACCATTTGCCTCACCTTGTGAAAATCCACTTCTATGTGCTTCGTTCTCTCGTGAAACACCGAATTAGACGCTATATGAATGGCAGCTTGATTATCACAATGCATTGTGATTGGTACTGACGATTTTATACCCAAATTCGTGAGTAGGTTCTTGATCCAAATAAGCTCGTCTGTAAGGTTTCTCATAGCTCTATACTCGGCTTCGGCACTAGAGCATGACACCACCTTTTGCTTCTTACTCTTCCAAGTAACCAAGTTTCCTCCTATGAAGGTGCAATAGCCGGTAGTAGATCTTCTATCATTTCTATCTCCGGCCCAATCCACATCGAAATATCCTACTATCTCAGTATCCTTGTTGCAACTCGTTCATATTCCTTGCTCCGAAGATCCACTCAAGTAATTAAGGATCCTTTCTACCATCTTCCAACACTACAAGAAACTGCGTAATTTGCGAGGAAGGTCTTACTAGCAAGTTCCTCGCAAATCACGATTTGCGAGAAATTTGCGAGTAAATCACTGCAGTCGCAAATGGCTTCTCGCAAACGAATTTTACTCGCAATTTACTTGCAAATTTGCGAGTACCATATATTACTCGCTAGTTCCTCGCAAATTTGCGAGTAATTTGCGACTATATATTTGCGAGTAAACTGCGATTACAAAACAGAACAAAAAAGTGCGAGTGATTTGCGAGTGATCAGTCGCAAATTCCTCACAAGGCGAAAATCTCATGCTCCGAAACCGACAATTTTTTGTTTTGTTATTATTAATTTTTTGGAATTGTGATTTGGTGAAGATTATGGGAGGGTGGAGGGCTGTATTTATAAAAAACAATTTGCTACTAATTTGCTTGGAAATTGCGAAAGCCAGGTTAGCTAGATAATTGCTACGAATTTGCTAGGAAATTGCGAGTGAAATTTTACTCGCAAATATTAGTTACTCTTATTTAAAACGTTTATTTTCATAAATTTGCGACCACATTGGGAGGGAAAACATTTCTCTCACTCTTTAGTCGCAAACCCCTCACAAATTTGCAATAGAAAAGGTCAGTCGCAATTTACTCGCAAAATTTGCGACCAACTTGGGAGTAAAACGTTTTCACTCACTTATTACTAGCAAATCACTAGCAAATTTGCGAGGGAACATATTCTCTCGCAAATCAGTCGCAATTTTGGGACTGATTTGCAAGAAAAATTTCCCAAGCAAATTTGCGAGCAATTTGCGAGGGAAACTATCTTCCTAGCAATTCACTCGCAAATTCCACGCAAATTTGCCACTGCAATTTTTCCTCGCAAATTTCTCTCGCAAATTGACTGTCTTCTTGTAGTGCAATGATGCATCTTCGGGTTTTGCATATATTGGCTCACTTGATTTACGGTGAAGCATATGTCCGGTCTTGTAATGGTGAGGTAGATAATCTTTCCAACCATTCTTCTATAGAGTTTTGCATCTTTAAATGCTTCATCCTCAAACTCCCCCTCACGTACAATCTTATATCCATCTCCAAGAGGATTTTTAGCTATCCTTCCCTCAAGCTTACCTATCTCGCACAACATATCAAATGTGTACTTCCTTTGAGATAGAAATAGCCCATCTTTTGATCGTCATGTTTCTATTCCTAAGAAGTACTTTAGTTCACCCAAATCTTTAATATCAAACACGAATTTAAGATATACCTTGTTGACTTGTATACCTTCTTTGTTACTTCCCGTGATGATAATGTCGTCCACATAGATGAGTATTACCACTATTCCATTCAGATTAGGTAGTGTAAATAGAATATGATTAGCCTCATATCTTCTAAAACCTCTTCAATTAAGCATAGTACTTAGCTTATGATACCACACCCTTGGAGATTGCTTGAGTCAATAGATTGCTTTCTGTAGTCTTAACACATTTCCGGGTTTGAAAATGTGATCTAAACCCGGAGGAGAATGCATATAAATCTCATATTCTAGCTCGCCTTGTAATAATGCATTCTTGACATCCATTTGCCAAGGATCCCATTCCAAGTTTACGCCAATAGAGAGAACAACCTGGATTGTGTGGAGCTTTGCTACGGGTGCTAAAGTATCAATGTAATCTTCTCAATATACTTGAGTGAATCCTCTTTCCACTAGCCTTTCTTTATTCCTTTCAATTGTTCAATCACTCTTATACTTGATTTTGAAGACCCATTTTCTTGAGACGGTTTTCTTCCCGCTTGGTAATTTGGATTCGAACCATGTCCCATTTGCATCTATAGCTTTATGCTCTTCCCCAACCGCATCTCTCCATACTTTGTGTTCTTTGGCTTCGACATTTGTCCTTCGTATGAATTGTTCATCCAAGTTAGCCATGAAAACTTGATGCTCTTGAGGATATACGGCCAAAGACCATGTAGCTTGAATAGGGTGAGCTACTGCTTTATTGTTGTAATACACCCTCATGTTTTTCCAATTAGAAGGATCCCTTCTTATCCTTGTACTTCTCCTTAATGGTTGTATTTCCTAAATATCTTAAGCCATGGGTTCGGATCCTCCTTGTTCTTGAATTACATCCTCAAAATCATGTTGAACCTCTCCTTGTTCATGTTCATGTCCCTCGGCTCCTTCTTGATTTTCCCTTTGATCATGACTTGATGATGCATTGGAACCATCATGATTTTCCCCTTCATGATCAAGGGGAAGATCATCTTTGGTTTGATTTCCTTTTCCCTCGGCTCCTTTTCCATGAGTCTCGGCTCTTTTTGGGACTTCAAGACTCGTGATGCCTAGACTTTGGAGTATTCCCAATCTTTCTCTTCAAAGTATCCCTTTGTTTCCATGAAATGCACATCTCGAGACACCATCATCCTCTTGGTTTTTGGAACATAACACTTGTAGCCTTTTTGAGTAGTGGAATATCCAATAAACATTGCCTTTGTGCTTTTAGCTTCAAGTTTGTTCCTTAATTCTCCGGGAACTAAAACAAAACAAACAAAACCAAAAACGCTTAAGTGATTAATGGATGGTTTAACCTTGTTTAGTACCTCATATGGAGATGTATCTTGAAGGATCTTGGTAGGAATTCAGTTGATGAGATAACATGCGGATATTACGGCATCACTCCAAAATTTCTTAGGCACGTTTGTATGAAACATCATAGCCCTCGCCACCTCCATTAGATGCCTATTCTTTCGCTCGGCTACTCCATTTTGTTGAGGGGTGTAATGACAACTCGATTGATGAAGGATTCCATGATTGTTGAGATTGACTTTGAATTGATAGCTTATGTATTCCCCTCCATTATCTGATCTAAAACTTTTTATATTGTCATTAAAATGGTTAGATACATATCTCTGAAAATTTATAAAGGCATCTAGCGCTCTATACTTAGATGGCATTAATGTTATCCATGTATATTTCGATTTTTGATCAATGAAAATGACAAAATACTTATGATTGTCTCTAGATAAAAAAAAATTTCATAAATAGTTGTCGATTTAGGAAACATAGACTTGCAATGTTTAGCTATAATACAAGCCTCACAATCATGATTTTTAAACGAAACATTAGGTAACAATAGTTATATAGCTCTAGAACGAGGATGTCCTAATCTAGCATGCCATAATGAATTATTTTCCAAAACAGAAACTTATTTTAAAGCATAAGAAGAATCAAGTAATGGCTTGGTGTCTTGAAGTAAATTCAAGCCATCCTTTGTGGTTCCTTTTCCAAACACCTTACTTGTCTTAATATCCCGAAAATAAACATTATTAGGAATGAAAATAACATTGCAATTTAGGTCATTAGTAGTCTTTTTGACGGAAAGTCAGTTTGAAGTAAAATTAGGCATGTAAAGAGCTTTTGAGTCTTTATCAATGGCTTAGTAATATTGGATGCAAGGAAGGATTTACCAACTACATTACCGAAGTTTTCTTTGAGAGCATGAATGAGAGCATCAAGGTCTGATTTTTTCACCATCTCGGACTGTGCACTCATCATAGAGGCGGCCAAGGCTTTAAACTCCTCCTCCTTGCCGTGGGAAGATGAGCTTGTCGGCTCCTCATTGGCCTTTGTTTCCATGTAAGCTCTCTTTGGTTTGAATCCGGGTTTCTTTGGTCTTAAATATGGATGTAGGAACCAGCAACTTGCCTTTGTGTGCCCCTTCTTTTTGCAATGGTCACATTCTTTCTCCTCATCATTCTTGTAGTATCCTTTGTTGGCCATAACAATCTCTCCATTTCCCCCAAAGAGGCCGAGAGCTCCTTGCTCCTTTTGGACTTGAGTGCATACCTCCTCAAGGGATGGAAGCTTGTCAGACCTTAAGATATGTTTGATGAAGTCATTATAGAAAGGACTTAATGTCAAGAGGAATCCAAACACCATGTCTTGTTCCCTTCTTTCATTGAGGATCATAGGATCTGTAGTGCTTTGTCTTAGCATCTCCAATTCAGCCCAAATAGATCTAAATCTTCCAAAATGTTGTTTAAACTCCATGATCTCTTGGCTGAGGTCATTGATAGCTCTCTTGACTTCAAATACTCAGACAATGTTGGGGATGTTTCCATAGACTTTCTTGAGTGTATCCCATAACTCCTTTGCGGTTTCACAATACGAGTAAGCTTCTAAGATTGATGTTTCAAGAGAATTTTGAAGTATGGACAACACACTTTGGTTCTCTTGAAACCATTTTCCTTCATCAACAAGGATTATTTCCTTGACTTCTTCATCTTGGCTCTTGGTCTTGGGAGCTTCTTCTTTTCTACATGCTTCTACAAGCCTTGGCCACACAAGGCTGATTTTGCTAGCCTTGACCATAGGAGATAGTTTTCTCTTTTAAGAGTGATTGGAATCACAACAAACTTTGATTTTCCATGATCTGATCATGAGAAGTAGAGAGAAAAATGGACAGATTTTGGACAGATTTTGAAACAGATTTTAGAACAGAAATTTGTATAAGAGAATGAGAGGATTTGCGAAAATTTAGAAACTAGAATGAGATATTTTGAGCCTAAGCTCTGATACCATGTAAGAATTGTAGAAGATTGAGAGGAATTTAGTATGTTAGAATGAAGAACATGTTTGAATTTTGAAGAGAAAGAGGAAGAGATTTTGTTGAGCGAGAAGGAGAGATACAAGGTTTTAGTATATTTCCTTAATCATTTTCTACATTACAATAGTTGGTCATTTTATAGAAGACCATGAGATTCAAACTAACCTAAGACAAAACAAAAGAGGACAAGGATTAGTACAAGTAATTAAATGAGTAACAAGGAGATTTTGTGTCCTTATTCTAACGGCCATATAGGGCTGAAAAGAACAGCACCTACTTGCTTGCTTCCTTAACAAAGACATGTGATCTTTCCTCTTTTGTTTCTTGTCCTAAGCCAAACGACTCCTTAGTGTTTCCTCTTATGGCTTTTTTTTTTGTTTCTTATTTAATTAAGTTCATAGAAGTATGATTTAGGAATGGTTTCATACTAATTGGATTTAATTCTCAATACATATTTCCTTGGTCTTCCAAAATCGATAGTCGAAATTACTATATAGTATGAGGAAATATTATACGGGTTGATGGAACGAGAACTAAAACTCAGGCTTGACGCGCAGGTGGACATTCTAATAATACATGGTTAATAGTTTATTCCTCTGCACCACAAATGGGACACGTTGCCTTGACTCCTATGTGTTGGGGAAACCATCTTTGGCATGTAGCCAGACATCAAGTTTAAGATTGCCACACAAAATGTTTGAGTACTCGTGTGGTTTTAAGATTCCATGCTTATGCCACTAGTGTATCCACTAAGGGTCCATTAACAGAGGGTCAAAAGCAAGGCGAGAAATCGCTCTCACAGCCTAATATCTTGAGCGAACAATATAGTTCTTGGATTTCATGTAAGACTAGTGATGTGTACATATTTTCATGCATATTTAGATGTATTTTAACTTAGTTTCACCCACTTTTAGGTTGTATATATGGCATACAAGTCTTAGAATGCATTAGTCTGAGTATAGAGTCTAATTTAGGAAACATATTGCATTTGCATACATTTTCTTTGCATTTGTAGGTGCAAATTTGAGATGATCGATGGAGGCTCTAGAGATGGATTCAAGGTGGATTTGGAGCTACGAAATCAAGGAAAAGAGGAGCTAAATGCAATGGAAGAAGATTGGATCAACAAGGCATCAAAGAGGAGCAAGAAGCCACAAGAAACTGTAAAAGGAACCAGCCATCGACCTGGAGGTCGATGCTTGGTCTCCTAATGTTGATGGCTGGTATCCCTTACAGCAACAACCATCCTAATACTAGAGGTAACGAAGCATGGACCTCAGAGGTCAATGGTTGTCTCCTGAGGTCGATGGCTGGTTGACTTTATCCGAAAAACACCCTTTTTGGGCTTCCTCTCTTCCTCCATTAGTATAAATAGACCTCTTATGTTCCAAGAAAAAAAACTTTCCTTGAGCTTAAAAACCTCTATTTTTAACACTTTTGTTTATGTTCTAAGTTGATTCTCTTGATCTTTTACATCAAGAGTCTCTCTTGTATCTCAAATCTTTTATCTATTAAATCATGCTTATATTTCTCATCTTTTCTCTCTTTTCTCATATGATGTGTGAGTTGTCTTTTCTTGGATCTTGGGGATGGTGAATTTGAGATGATTTATGGTTAGGTAATGGTGTTTAGTGATAGATAGGATTTAGATTTATATGGTTTAGGTGTTCTTAATGCTAGATCTAGGATAAAATCTAGATCTTGACATGTATACATTTCACGCCCGAGAGGTGTTCGATGAAATGTCTAGGAGAGCCTAAAGTATGCCAAACTTAGCTTAACCAACGAGAGTTGATAGTTAGGGAGTTTGTGATAAAGTGGAATGATTCTTAATGATTTCTTGCTAAATGATCACAACAAATGAGAGTTGAGTGAAATATGTTAGCTTGCAAATATGACTTTTAGCCATGAGAGTGGTATTAGTTCAAGCATTGATTCCATAATCATGAGGTTGAGTTCTTGTTGATTTCTCTTGTAACACAATTACCTAGCTACTAAATCAGATCATTGACTAGGCTAGGGATAGATCTAGAGTTGTGATGAATGATTAAGCTCGATCTTGGCATAGATTCCTACTAGATCTAATTTAGTTCTTCATAGTTATTTGCTTGCTCATTGACGCCTAGAAAGTGTTCAATGAAATGCTTGTGAAAACTAGATCTATGTTTTTTACCTTGATCTATGAGAGTAGTTTGCCTAAAGGAACACCAAGGTGTTAAATGACTAAAAGGGCTTGAGACTCACTATCACATACATATTTAGATAGGCAAGAAACGAGAGTTGAGCCTTGTAATGTATATAGGTGAATAGATCTGCGTCACGAGAGTGGATTAATCGATCATAAAGGTATCATCGGTCTAAGAATAGCTTTGATTCTCTAATAAAGCCTTACTTAAGTCCATCGGACCTCTAGATTGAACCAGAATCTACAACCATCATCCCAAGATCCATCTTTGTCTTATTGCCTTTACTTGCTTATTTATTTAAGTTTCTACTTTATGATTTACTTTTATGCTTTACTTTCCTTGTCTACTTATGTTTCCTTGATTTGATTTCCTTTAATCACAAAAACAGAAACCCCCTTTTCATATTTGCTTAGCTTAAGAACGCTTGTGTATTCTTAAAGTTTGAACTTATCTAGCTAAGATTTGCTCCTTGTGGTTCGACTCCAAAGCACTAAAATAGCATATCCGTACACTTGCGGGTTGTGTGATTGCTAGGAAACGGGCTTATAAGTTTTAAAGCTTCGTTGTCTTTTGTTTGCAAAAACAATCGCGCAACAAGTTTTTGGCGCCATTGTCGGGGAGCACAAAAGCTAGATTTTGTTTTCCTTTGAGATTTCGATTATTCTTAAGACTAAGCTTTATATTTATTTATTACTAATTATCTTACTACTTGTTTGTTATTTCTTTCAATGTAAAACATTCACAAAGGAATAGAGTCAATCAATATGGCGTCCACACATCAACCTAAGGATATCTTCCCCCTTGAAGCTGATAATTCCATAAGAGAGTTTGAGGAACTTCTTGGATATAAGACTAATGAAGGTTTATTTGTGAGGTAATATGAAGAAGTTACAACAAGATTCGTCATCAGTTATCAATACGTTGATATAGGGGAACCAATATTTGATGAGTATGATGATGATGAATGTGAAGACCATGTGGAACAAGGCTTGAATGAAAAGCCCAAGGAGGAAGAGATACAACCTTGCCTCCATTATGAGGAAGCTTTGGGTGTAGAACAATTTGAGATCATTTTTGGAAGCTCTCCACCCAACAAAGAGATCCAAAGGAAGAAGAAGCACCTACACCTAAGGATGAGAGTCATCGCACAACCTCAAAGGAGGAGAGTTCAGAAGAGGATTTCATTGTGAACACACCTATAAATGTTCCACCTCCGATCCTTCCCGAAGAATCCAATCAGAAACCTATTGACAAAATTCATGAGATGCATACGTTCGTTACCAATTTTGAGGATAAACATCCTATGTTGGAAAGAGCTAAGAACTATCCAAAGTTCAGAGAGGATATTAAGAAGATCATGGATCAAAAGGATGAGCTAAAAGAGCTACTAAGGGGATACTTAGTATCTTCAATGCTTTCTTGTGTGAAAGTTCCAACAAAGGATGGTGACAGGGGACCAATAGAAAAGATCTCATGAAGAGATGGGTATAAAGATGAAAAACTCAAGAGGAAGGAAGAGAGTCCTATTGTTGAAAAGGTTAAGGAGGTTGATGAAAAATTATCTTCCAAGGTTGTGAATGAGACATATGAAGAGTTGCCTAATCCTTCTCGGTCTTACACTAGGGCTCAAAAGTAGGTTCTTTCCAAGGTTCGGACGGAATTGATGGATATTGGGGTTTTGTTTACCATACATGAAGAAGTGACAAAGCTTCCGGATCACATCTCATTCATCAAAAGTGTCCTCTCTAATAGGGAAGCGGTTGAAGAAGTGATAAAGGTGCATGAAGAACCAAAGACCAATACAGATCATAAGGTCCTTCCGAAGGTAACACACTACGGAAGGTTCATAATACCTTGCTTGCTAGAAGAAATCTTCGAGGAAGAGGCTTTAGTTGATACCGAATCTTCTAATGATATGATCTCCCTAGAATTGGTGAGAAAATATGGTATCAAGAGGATGNTTCATCAACCAAGAAGCCAATCGGGTTTATACCAAATCATCCTTTGAAGATTGGGAATTGCACAATCCAAACGGAATTATGGGTGATAGAAATGAAGAATCCAACTCGTTTTTCCCCTAATCTTAGGAACACCCTTCCTTGCAACTACCGGAGTTAGATTAGACTTTGAAAGAAGTATAGTAGCTCTCAACAAAGTTGATCCAAGAGTCTACTACTACTTGACATTATCCTACGATAGATACTTATGTGCAATCTATCTTGAGAAAAACAAAGGCACGGGTAACTGCAATGAGATGTCCTTCGAAGAAGTAAGGATGAGTGAAGTCTATGGGTGGTTCTTTGATGAGGATGATGGAGACTTAACCGAAAGTGTGCTTAATGGCGAGGGCAAAATGAAGCAAGAAGGGTCAATCTTCTAAAAGATGATCCAAACTTTCTCCAACTAAGGAAGAGAGCAGTGGTCAAGCTAAAGACTTTAAACAAGCGCACTTGACAGGCAATCTCATGCATATCCTTTGTAAATATTTCATTTTAAGTCTTTAGTTTTCAAACTTTTCAATTCAATAATTGCGATATGTCTTGGGATAAATTTTTTCCAAACTCATTCTTTTGCTCAAGCTTAGCTATTAAAGGAGAACCATTCGAAGCAAGATTCAAATGCCAAGGAAGAAAATGGAATTAACACTTCCAATGAGCCAAAGTGACTAAACAGTTCCTTTGGCTAAGGTAAGTTCCCTTGAATTCAAGCATTTCATTTGCATGTCACCATTTTAAAACATCTTCAAGAGTGATTTTCCTAAAAGCTTGTTTTAGGAAAACTTAATACCTTTGATTCATTTACAAACCTTTGGTTCTAATTTTTACAAATTCAAGAAGAAAAATTTCACCTAATTTTAAACTTCAAATTTTGGGTTATTTTGCAAAAGTTTTAAAGAAAATCAAGGATTTTGGAAACCTAGGGACCAATTTGCAAATAACTTTCTGCACTTTCAGTCTTAACCACTACTTTTCACACTCTCCTTTCTCTCTCATCTTTTCATCACCATCAAATTTCTTCCTGTTCATATGCAAGGAGAAAATTTTGATTTTTGAGAGAGAATTTGTGTGAAAGTTTTAGAGTTTTTGATTCTTCTTTGTTGCATTCAAGATCTTTTCTACATTTCGTTCTCTTCCAACATCAAGAACAAGGTATGAAAATTTCGAAACCCTCGTAATTCTCTTGAATTTTTTTTTCTATGGGTTTGAGGATTTATGATGTTTTGTGGAATTCTTGAGTAGAAAGAGCTTAGTTGTCAAGTTTTTATGGGTTAGAATCAATTGGAAACAACTAGAAGTGCATGAATCCAAAATATGTTCTTGAAGTGATTAGTGCTTGAATTTTCAATTTTTGGGAAAACTTGAATTTGTTGGTTCATATGTGAAATGGGTGCTAGATATGCTTAGAATCATGTATCACTTTCTTAATTTGTAGAAATTTTAGAGATGTCCTTCATCTTTGTAAATTTCGATCTTTATGAATTGTTGAAAGGAAAGTTTATTTTTTGATTCTAATGTGGCTTGAATTGTGATGTTTGTTTGAATGCTTGGTTTGTTAAGCATACTTTCAATTACTACTTTAAGTTTTATCCATGTTTATGAATTTTGGCATATTATATTAAGTTCACAACATGTCTAAATTTAGAAATGCTCTAGAAATGGTATCAAATGGAATTTGAACTTGGTAGTTTAGTAAGCATCAAACAAAGTCATAAGTTTAGAAAGTTAAAAATCAAATGCTTACTCTTGCTTAGAACACCTTAATGACCGAAAATTATATCTCTTGGAATGATGGCATTTTGGTTTTGCATGAGTACATTGCATTTAGGATCATGAAGTATTAGGGAATTGCTAAAAATCGAATCATATGATTATTTTCACTTAAATGCTCTATTCGATTTAAAACCAAATCTTTTTTGCTTGTTTCTTGTGTTCTTTAATTTTTTGTATTCACTTTGTTTATATGCTTAAGTGAAGGCACTAAACAAATGGCTTTACCACAAAGAGCTACGAAGCTATCTTACCCAACATGGTCAGAATAAGAGTACCACAAGAGCAAAGAATGATACAACCAAGAGCCTCATAACAAAGACCCCAAGCCATGCATCGATTCATCAAGACACTCATATATTTGAGTTGTCACAAGGTACACCTACAATCTCTTGTATATACCATTGCATATTTTTGGTTTTCTTATGCGTTTTTAACGAGTCACTCTCGCGGTTTAAAGTTCACCGAGACGGTGAAATTTAAGTCCAGAGGAGGGGCTTAGTACTAATCCAATTTTTAGTTTTGGTGTTTTTCTTTTCTTTTCATGCATATCGAGTCTTGCATTGTAGATAGTTATGACTTATAAAAAACCAAGAAAATTGAAAAATCTTCAAAGCTTTGCATATAGATTGCATACATTTGTGAATACTTAGTTTGTAGGAGCATATAGGATTGAATTTTTCATAGGGAACAATGATGATACTACCTTATAGATAGATAAGTTTTGTTTAATGAATAATGCCCTCACTAGAAGTAAGATGTTGCCTAGAACTCTTTTGTCTTAGGAAAACCCTTGATCGGAATTGACTACTCAAAAGTCTTTGCAAATGTTGAAGTAGATTATCTTTTGAGTCAATTTCTATCTAAGATGGCTTTTTATTGAACTTTAACATCTTGCTTATGGGCTTTGTTATACTTAACCATGGGAAATCACTACATTTAAGCTATGTTTTAACCATCTTTTACCACTCTTTCTTAGCTCAAATGGCTACTCTCATCTTTAGAGTAGTAACCTACCCATTTGAACCCTTAAATCTTTCCTTCAAACCCCTTACTATTTTGATATGTGAGGCCTCTTTAGGAAAGTGCACATACATGCAAAAACCCACGTGAATTGAAGTTGAACGACAGAGAGGATACTTCCTTAGAGTTAGTCTCACTTTAAGGCTTACTAGAGTTTTAGGAGGGGAAAATCTTTGTGGTTTTGGGTTTATCTATGTCTTGGGAATGGTTAGTGAGTATTGAGTCAAGTAGATGTCCCTTAGTGCTTATATGATTCTAGGTTGTTTCAATAACAAAAAGAAAGAAGGTGAAAAATCGAAAAAGATAAGATGAAAAGAAGTGAAAGAAAAAGGCACTAGAGATTAGTAATAAGTTTAAGCTCTAACCTTAGAAAACTAAAGGCTTAAAGAGTCCACCCTTAAAAAGAAAAAAGAAACAAAGAATCCAAGTGATTAGATAGTGGCTCTTAAAATACAAAAGAAGGTTAGTAGCTTAGAAGTCTAAAAGTTTAAGAATCTCTAGTTGTCTACAAAAGGAAAGAAAAAGAATGTGTGAGTTTGGTTCAACAAAAGCATATGGTTTCTAGATTCAGGATGGGTAATTATGTTAAGTAAGTGTCTATATCCTTAGGAAGCAATGGGGTGGGAACAATTAGAGGAAGTAAATTCTTTGTATGCGTAAATTGTTCGGCTACCACCTTGTTTTTGCCTAGTGTCTTGCACTACTTTGTTTGAGAGAATCGAATTCAAAAATCGAGTGAACCCTCTTCTTTTTACACTTCCTTACATTAAAACCCTTATTTGAACTCCAAACCGAATGGATAAGATACATTGCACATAAGTAAAGAACTCACGCCTTAGCTAAATTGAATGTAAAAAGGAATTGATGATGAGATAGTCTATGGATGCTTAGCTTAGATTCTAAGAGTTAGTCATGTGATGATCATGGAGAAGTACTTAGGCTCTTAGATGATCTTGACACCATTTTACTTATCTTGAGGACATTAGGCATAAGGCTTTACTTTTCTTATCTTGGTTTTGAGTTCCCACTTGCAAACCTCATTTTCGGGTTTTGTCTTTGTTGTTTGCTTGAGGACAAGCAAAGGGCAAATCCAGGGGTGTTGAAGTGTACATATTTTCATGCATATTTAGATGCATTTAAACTTAGTTTCATCCACTTTTAGGGTGTATATATGGCATATAAGTCTTAGAATGCATTAGTTTGAATCTAGATTCTAGTTTAGGAAACATATTGCATTTGCATACAATTTCTTTGCATTTGTAGGTGCAAATTTGAGATGATCGATGGAGGCTCTAGAGATGGATTCAAGGTGGATTTGGAGCTAAGAAATAAAGGAAAAGAGGAGATAAATGCAATGGAAGAAGATTGGATCAACAAGGCATCAAAGAGGAGCAAGAAGCCACAAGAAACTGTAAAAGAAACCAGCCATCGACCTGGAGGTCAATGCCTGGTCTCCTGAGGTCGATGGCTTGTCTCCCTTACAGCAACAACCATCCTGCTACTAGAGGCAATGCAGCATGGACCTCAGAGGTCGATGGCTTGTCTCCTGAGGTCGATGGCTGGTTGCCTTTATCCGAAAACACCCTTTTTAGGGCTTCCTCTCTTCCTCCATTAGTATCAATAGACCTCTTATGTTCCAAGAACAAAAAAAACTTTCCTTTAGCTTAAAAACCTCTATTTTTAACACTTTTGTGTATGTTCTAAGTTGATTTATGGTTAGGTAATGGTGTTTAGTGATAGATAGGGCTTAGATCTCTATGGTTTAGGTGTTCTTAACATGTATACATTTCACGCCCGAGAGATGTTCAATGAAATGTCTAGGAGAGCCTAAAGTATGCCAAACTTAGCTTAACCAACAGGAGTTGATAGTTAGGGAGTTTGGTGACAAAGTGGAATGATTCTTAATGTTTTATTGCTAAACGATCACAACAAACGAGAGTTGAGTGAAATATGTTAGCTTGCAAATATGACTTTTAGCCCTGAGAGTGGTATTAGTTCAAGCATTGATTCCATAATCATGAGGTTGAGTTCTTGTTGATTTCTCTTGTTATACAATTACCTAGCTACTAAATCAGATCATTGACTAGGCTAGGGATAGATCTAGGATTGTGATGAATGATTAAGCTAGATCTTGGCATAGATTCCTACTAGATCTAGTTTAGTTCTTCATAGTTATTTGCTTGCTCATTGACGCCTAGAAAGTGTTCGATGAAATGCTTGTGAAAACTAGATCTATGTTTGTTACCTTGAGCAATGAGAGTAGTTTGCCTAAAGGGACACCAAGGTGTTAAATGACTAAAAGGGCTTGAGACTCACTATCACATACAAATTTAGATAGGCAAGAAACGAGAGTTGAGCCATGTAATGTGTATAGGTGAATAAATATGCGTCACGAGAGTGGATTAATCGATTATAAAGGCATCCTTGGTCTAAGAATAGCTTCTATCCTATAATAAAGCCTTACCCAAGTCCATCACACCTCTAGATTGAACACGAACCTATAACCATCATCCCAAGATCCATCTTTGTCTTATTGCCTTTACGTGCTTATTTATTTAAGTTTCTACTTTACGCTTTACTTTTATGCTTTACTTTCCTTGTCTACTTATGTTTCATTGACTTGATTTGCTTTAATCACAAAAACCAAAACCCCCTTTTCATATTCGCTTAGCTTAAGAACGCTTCTGTATTCTTAAAGTTTGAACTTCTCTAGCTAAGATTTGCTCCTTCTGGTTCGACCCCAAAGTACTACAATAGCATATCCGTGCACTTGCGGATTGTGTGATTGTTAGGAAACATGCTTATAAATTTTAAAGCTTCATTGTCTTTTATTTGCAAAAAAAAATCGCGCAACAACCAATAATAGCCAGCTCTTGAATAGTTTTTTGACGGTTGAATTTTTAAGATCAGGGGGATCTCCTCCGTGACAAAAAGCTCTCGGAGGCGATCCTCTTCCCAAAATTTAGTACACGCATCGATTAAGTCGTTAAGGTATAGGTGGGGGTCTCTTTCTTGGGTTACACCCCTTTGGATGCATGTTGGAGTATCTGGGATCTAATGTTCACTCTAAACTTTGGTAGTCATCCCCGACCCAATGATTTTTTGAAGACCTAAACAAAGCATAGGTTTTGCTGCCATAATGCTTCTCCATATGTAGAATGTCGGTTTGACGATTGTACCTTAAAAAGACTACATTATTTAAAGTAGGGCCCTATGAGAACCTTACTTATAAGGGAGTTTGGGAAGCCTAAGCCTCCTTTTGAAAGTTGGGTGAAAAGTTTGTCCCATGATTTCTAGTATATGCCTCAACTATCCATTTCAGAGCTCCACCAAAACTTGGCTATTGTGCTACTTAGCTTGGGGAATATCTCATTAAGGAACAAGAATCAAGACATAACATAGGTCGGGAGAGCTTGGGCTAATGATTTTATCAACACCTCCTTCCTACCTTTGGAGAGGAACTGTCGACCGCAAGTTAATTCTTGATTGGATATGGTCTCCAACAAAGGAAAAAATATGGGCTTTAGAGCCATGGATCTTCTCTAGGAGACCAAGGTAAGTACCCATACCGCCTTCATGTTGTATTTCAGCACCTTCCTTTTCTTCATTCTCTCTTATGCGGGAACATCAAAGCCAAATATAATGGATGGCATTGCTAGATTTATCAATTGGCCTGATACTCCCCTGTATTGGCGGAAAATTTCAATGATTTCTTTTCTTTAGGCTTCATTGGCCTAGTAGAAGAAGAGACTATCATCTGCTAAAATGAGGTGGGAGATTGGGGGGGTTTCTTGAGATATATGAAGGCCTTGAATCCTCCTATACCATTCAGCATCGCATAGTTGAGCAATAAGCGTCTCTGTGCAGATGATAAATAAATATAGGGAGATCAGGTCTCCCAGGCGTATCCCGCGAGATGGGGATATTTTCTCTTCAGGGGCTCCATTGAGAAGTATCTTATACAATACTAATGAGATGCAAAACATAATCCACCCTACCCATTTGGGAGAGAATCCCATCTTGAGCGTTAAGGCCTTAAGGAATTTCCACTCCACCCTATCATATGCTTCACTCATGTCTGTTGGTGTCAAAAACGGCCATCTCGAAATAAACGTCCAAGATCGCATCTCTAATCGGACTTACTCGGAAACACGACCAATGTCTAGACTAACCGCCGTCTAGACTTAACGTCTTCTAGACTTAACATTGACTAGACTTATCATTGTCTAGACTTAACATCGTCTAACCTTACCATCATCTAAACTCACCGTCGTCTCGACTTAATGTCGTCTAGACTTATCGACATCTAGGTTCACCATCGTCTAGACTTGCCGTCATCTAGACTTGTCGTCGTCTAGACTTACCGTCGTCTAGATCGCGACCCAATTGGGGTCTAGACGATCTTTCAAAGAAGTCTATCTGTCCGCGAAAAACTAAAGCATCCGAATGCTAAAGTTAGCGTCAATGGCTTTCAGACAACTCTTACAAGGCCACACGATACAACCTTCGAAGCGATACGAAACCACAGAAAGCACCGGAGAACAGCGTCGTTCCGGAGAACTATCTAAACGCCGATTGACGCCAAACCTACGAACGAGCCTTGGAACTGATTGATGACTGAACTAGAAGCCGATCTAGACATCGATTGGAACCAAGCCCGAAGGTCCGTCTTGGCGCCATTGGCGCCAATTGGCACCAGGACAAAGCTGTGTCCTTGGCGCCAATTGGCGCCAGGACCAAGCTATGTCCTTGGCGCCAATTAGCACCAGGACCAAGCTATGTCCTTGGCACCAGTTGGCGCTGAGGCGCGGATAACGTTCAGCTGTAGTCCGTTGACTAAACCATGTCCTTTCTAATCGTCATTTCCATCGAATCGTCGCTTGATCGTCTCTCGTTTCGTCTCGATTAGAATTCTCGTTAAACCTCGTAATGACAATCGTGAGGATTCATCTTTTCCGTAAGATTTTGTATCGATCATGTAAAACGATGACGGTTAACTTAAGCACCAGAAGAATCTAAACTATACGATCAGTCCTACCATTTCACGAATCTATCGCTGCAAAGCCATACGAAGAATGACTTCTCCGAAAGGAATCGTAAAAGTCACTTAGCCGCGAAAAGGCCCGAAAGGGCCCAAACCGCGACAATAATTCCACTTACGATTCTAGACAAGAATCGGCCCATTTGCAGTGACGGTTTTGCTAGGGTTTCGTGATTAAAGTTAAAGTCGGCAGGATAAGGAAAGATCTCGAAAAAGGATATATGCGAATCATGGAAAATGAATATTTCCGCAAAGGGATAAGCACGGATCAGGACGGAAAAGGAAAAGAGCCAAGCCCACGAAGATCTATATAAAGGACGCAAAGAAAAGAAAGAGAGTTCATTCGCAGAATTTTTCGTCACAGCAAAACACTTCGAAAAACTAGGGTTCTTACTTCGTTTTCGTTAGCGAGCTGCGTCTCAACTAGATTACGAGTGTAAGTTGTAGTTCTAGGTAATCGTCGCCAACAGTTCTTGCGGCCACGACTTAACACTGGTTGCGCACGCTCCGATCACAAAATTCGAATAAGATCCCTTAATTTTCTTTGTTAACTATGTCTATCGAATCGTTCTTCGTTTACGTTTTTTGTTTTACTTTAGATTCATTCTCGTATTCATTCTGTATTCGTTCACGTTCACCTATTTTACGAATCCTGTTACTTTATCACCGTTAAATTCATATCGCTTCGCAATCTGTTTCGTATTAATCTACTTTCGTTATCAACTTGTTTCGTTTCGTAATTTAGTTTCATATTTCTTCTTTACTAACTCTTTAACTCACTGTTTTGTCTGTTGATCTTTGGCTACAGAGAGTTCGTGAACCACATAACATTGACAGT
>OVAN01006576.1:0-21470 GCA_900406275.1 Anastatica hierochuntica
ATTTAGGCCGTATATGAAGTTTTAATAAATTAATTGTTAAACAAATAGAAATGATGCCCATTTACCATGAAATAAAGTTTAGCATATATTAATATAAATGTATAATGTGGTTATAAATTTTTAAACAAAACTAAAGAGTATAAACTTCAGTATATAGAGCATTTACAAAAAAAACTCTATATTTTCGTAGGGGTTAACCAACCTATTTTGAGAAAATTTCTAAAAATATGACAATCTTGTTTTAATGCGTAGTTGCATCATTCATTGATATAGGATGATGGTCAAAGAGGTTTGGAACATTTGTTGTCTTCGTTTCTTTGAGTTCATTAAGGAAAAAATCGGTTTCGCCGAATGGATGATTGGCGAATTTTCATCTTCGATTACAGAAATCGAAGATGGATTATCCGCTATCAAAAGAAGCGTTGGAGAAATACCTTTCCCTAATCAAAATGTTCAAACATGTCATAATTGGTTTGAATAATGTTGTAGAAGACTACTCATCGAAGGAGATGCGAGACTACAAGTTCAAATAGCCATTGCACTAACTAAGGGTATATATGTTATTTGATAACAATCGAAGGCCCAAAAGGAGAAATTAAAAATTGGATTTTTGGGGGAAGCTATTGAGAGAAAACCCTAAAGCCCTTTGCTTTCATCTTCTCGTTTTCGAGAAATTCGATCGCCATTGATTCGCATTTTCGCAAGGTACGATAAAACCCACTCTTCCCTTTCGCTCTCTTATCCTCTCTTTGTGAATGCTTCGCATTATGAATCTTTTGTCTCTCTAGAAACCGAAAGTTGAAAACTTTGTGTGTGTTTTGTTTTTCAGATGGCAAGCAATAGATCATCAGACCCAGAGCTAGATGACGACGACGACTTTAGTGAAATCTACAAGGAATATACAGGTCCTGTCACTAACAATACCCAAGAGAAAGAGAAACCTATCAAAAACCCAGAAGAAGCAAGTGGTGAAGAAGAGCAACAACCTGATCCTTATTGTTCAGTACCTACAGATTTCACTAGCCGAGAAGCTAAAGTTTGGGAAGCTAAATCGAAAGCTACTGAGAGAAATTGGAAGAAGAGGAAAGAAGAAGAAATGATTTGTAAAATTTGTGGCGAGTCTGGTCATTTCACTCAGGTATTGACTTCTTTGTGTAGTCTTGATGATTGTTGAATCATTTCGTTTATACTCTGTTTCTTGTTTAGGGATGTCCTTCAACACTTGGTGCTAAGTCTCAAGAGTTCATTGAGAAGGTTCCAGCTAGGGACAAGAATGTTAGAGTTTTGTTTACTGAGAAAGTTGTCGAAAGGATTGAGAAGGAGACTGGTTGCAAGATTAAGATGGATGAGAAGTTTTTGATTGTTAGTGGAAAGGATAGATTGATCTTGAGGAAAGGTGTTGATGCTGTTCACAAGGTTAAGGATGATGGCAGTGAGATTAAAAATTCGTCTGTCTCCTCTCACAGGAGTAGATCAAGGTCACCTAGACGAACTTCTGTTGGTCCACCGCGTGGTCGGAACTCTGAACCTCAGAGACAGCAGCACCCGCCGTCTCATGGTTCATCGAGTTTCTCAGAGCGTCCTGGAAGGCAAGATAAGTTTGGGGAGAATCGTTTTCGTGAGGAGAATCGAGTTCGTGAGACTCAACGGAATGCTTCCCGAGGATCTCCACAAGGTAGGGACAGGATAGGATACCTTAGAGAGCTTGTTATTGTCTCTTTTAGTCTGTTTCTGGCGTTTTTGGCCGATAATGTCCTTTCATTATCGTTATTTTGCAGCCAAAGGTAAGTCCTTGTGTTCAAGCATTTTGTACAATACCAAAGTAAATAAATTTAATACTGGATTATTTGCTCGAAGTCTGCATCTTATTGAAGATGAGGTCATGTGTCTTACTTTAGCTAGAAGCCTTTTGTTCAGTCCTGTGATCAAGCATTTAACAGATATTATTATTCATTTTATGAAGCTTATGGTAGTGACAGAGCTCGGAGTCGTTCTACACATTCTAAATCTCCAGGACGACCACGTTATAGTGGATGGGATAAACCGTATGATAGGCAAAAGTCTGAGGTGAGTGGTTATAGGTCTGAAAGATGGGATCAAGAGAGAATGGGTGGCTCCAGCAACACCCACGTAAGTCATCAGTTTGAACGCCCTGCTTTCCCACAAACTTTAGAAGAACTAGAATTGGAATATACGAGGGAAGCAGTGGAGCTGGCAAAGAAACGCGATAAGGAAGAAGATGATGAGAACAACAAGCATCGTGAGGTAAGAGACTCCAGTGACCGATGTGCTCTTCCTTGATTCAAAACCGAGTTTTAGGTAATTACTAGGGATTCAGCTATGTCACTATGTGAAAGTTACATATATGTTTACATTCTAATTGCTCAGAGTAGTGGATGGCAGCGGAAAACTCCTTGATTTGTTACTAGTTGAGTGACTAGTACGAACGAAAATCAGACATCAGTCACTAGGGTCCTTTTGAAATGCTATTCCTTTTGAGGAACTTCAACTTCTGACATTAATTTGTGCGGTTTTTAGACAATGCGGGAACTGAGAGAGAGTTACACGAAGAAGCTAGCTGGGCTAAGAGGTATGAATGCTAAACAATGGGAAGAATTCCTTCAAGTGGATGCTCAAAGACGACAACAGCAAGCACGACCCCAAATCTCTGGTCTGAGTTATGGTAGTAACTATAGACAGTTTCCTTATGGTGAGTTTGATGATGGTTACTTAGCCAATCCTCCTCCCTACGGTGGAAACAATGTGCCAATGGATTCCGAAGGCAGATATCCAAACCATGTAAAACACTATTCCTCAAGGCATCATCAAGACAACAATTATGGTACTGGGTTCCAACGTCAGAGACGTGAGGACTATGGAAAACCGTACAACCGTTATTAGACCACCATTGTTATCAGAGCTTGTTTTTGGTAAGTTGTTTCTCCTCTGTCTGAAGACATAAGCTAGTAAATTGCTATTCTGGGAGTTTTGATCGAGTTGAAGATGGAAGTATAAATGTGAATCCATGAATGGTTTCTTTGCCTCTAGTCTGTGTCCTAAAAAGGTTTCTGAAATTTTCAGGGTCTGCTGGATCTGAGTTACGACGAACAAGTCAATCAAATCTCACCACCTTCGGATATTTGGTAGGTAATCTGAAGGCCTTGTTAAGCTGTACAATCCGAAACCAAGGTTCAATGTTCCCTATTGTTAGGCCACTCATATCTTGCCAATGTCTTGTCTGTGCAATAAGCACCTGTAACTGCTAGCTTTTTGCTCTTCCTTTGGGTTTGTCTTTCTTTTTCTCAACCATTCTATTGTACTCAATAGTTCAGCCTTTAAACAGATAACTTTTCTTTAAGATCTGTTTCATCACTTTTGGTTTTTGTCAAAATGGTTTCTGTGTAGCTATGGTTTACAGAGTTCTAAAGCTTTCCAAGAGCTCATCACATCACATTAGCCTCTAATGTAGTGAATACTTAAAGTCTCGTGAATCCAAACTTTTGTAGTTTCCATAGACTTAGTGTGGTGGTGACATTCAATGGCTGCAATTAACTTGCAGACTCTTCGTTTTCTTCACCAAAGGTTGCGACTTTTGTAATTCCCTTTTAAGTGTCTATATAAAGACAAAGGTATCTTCACTTCTATGATCCATCAACTTACTCCAGAGATGCCTTCGTCGATTGTGAAACTTGGAGGGTACAGCATCCAAACGACAGTAACTGATGAAGTGAGTGACATCAACCGTCTTGTTAAGAAATTCTTATCCAACAACAACAATAAGAAGAAGATCATCGGTCTCGACACTGAGCGTGTTCAAAAAGGAAGAAGGCGAAATAAAACCGCTTTGCTCCAGCTCTGCGATGGAGAGCACTGCCTAGTAGTACAACTTCCTGATGCTGAAGATGAAGATGATGATGACGATGAAGATCCCGACCTTCCTTTCTCTCTTTTCAACTTTCTTAACTTGCCAGAATTCATTTTTGTAGGCATTGACATAAACAAGAATCTGATGAAGCTCGAGAGCGAGTTTGGTTTAACCTGCAAGAATGCTGTCGAGGTCGGGCCGGCCTCAGGTAACCTGACATTCGATTGGAAGTATTTGCTTGGCGATATTGTGACTGAGAATCCACCAAGCCCTGTCTTTGACGACTGGGACAAAGATATTCTCAACAAGAATCAGATTAAGCGCGCTGTCTGGAATGCTTACTTTGCATTCAGCATTGGAAGTGTGACGTTGAATGGGTTTGGATTTTAAGTTCACTATCTGTTTGCTTGTTGTTTCCTCTGTTTGTTATGTTCTTCAGACTTTTTCAAGAGTAGTAATCAAACCATTTCATTCTACTCAACTAGTTCAATCTTTAAACTAATGACTATCTTTAAAGATCTGTTTCAAGTGGGCATCTCTTTAGTGGTTAAATGTCTGGTCACCATTATTGCTAGAGTTCTTAGCTTTCCAAGAGCTTATCACACAACACTAGTCCCCTTATGTGTTGACATTAAATCCTGTGGAATCCAAAAGGTTTCGTTCACATAGCCCTCGTAAGTGTGTGTGATAAATGACACTAAAGCCTCGTGAATCCAAAAGGGTTTAAATACTGTCAAAAAAAAAAGTAAAGTTGGGCCTAAAGCAAACGAAGCCCATTTAAAAAAGGAAAGAGATTGGGCAGATAAGCCCATGTAAGGGACTTTTAAGCCTTTTTCTTAATTTATTGGGCGGTTAAAGAAAGTTTGTTAACATTCGGGTTTAAATTGAAATTTCTCTATAAAACTATCGTCTATGCCGAACCCTAGCCTTCATAACTTTCATTACATCTCCATTGTTCTGGTTCTAAGCCTTTGTGTTTCTTCGTTTCTCTCTCTCTCTCTCTCTTTGAGTTCGTCGTTCGCTTAGAAGCGACTCTCGTTAACATGGGTTCAGAGAGAAAGAGGAAAATTAGCTTATTTGATGTCATGGATGACCCATCAGCTCCAAAGACCGCCAAAACCAATGGCCTCGCCGGCGGCGTTAACAGTCTGATCAATAAATGGAACGGGAAGCCATATTCTCAGAAGTACTATGACATACTTGAGAAACGAAAAACTTTACCAGTTTGGCAACAGAAGGATGAATTTCTCAAAACTCTCAAGGACAATCAAACCCTAATCCTCGTTGGTGAAACTGGTAGTGGTAAAACAACCCAGGTAATAAAGCTTTCATCTTTTTCTTTCTCCGATGAATTTGATTAGCTATTTTGATATGTTAGCTTGAGAATGATAGTTTCTCGAAGATGGGTTTAGGTTTTTAGAGTTAATCGGAGATAATGTGAAGATCTAATAGTGGTTTTGTTAAAATCTGGGTCCGATGCTTATGAATTTGATCAGCTAGTTGATCGGAGATGATGTTTTAGTGTTGATAATGTGAAAATCTAATAGTGGTTTTGTTTTAATTTGTTTTACAGATTCCACAGTTTGTTCTTGATGCTGTGGATGCTGAAGCTTCGGATAAGCGTAGGAAGTGGTTGGTTGGATGCACACAGCCTCGTAGAGTTGCTGCAATGTCTGTGTCTCGTCGTGTTGCTGATGAGATGGATGTTGCTATTGGGGAAGAAGTAGGTTACAGCATTCGTTTCGAGGATTGTAGTAGCTCCAGAACGGTGCTTAAGTAAGTATACTGTATCTCTGTAGCTTTCTTAATCGTTGAAGTTTTAAGGTTGTGGACTTGTATCTAATCATGTGTGTTATTTACCTTGACTAGGTATTTGACTGATGGTATGCTTTTGAGAGAAGCAATGGCTGATCCTCTTCTAGAGAGATACAAAGTGATTATTCTCGATGAAGCTCACGAAAGAACTCTAGCTACGGATGTGCTCTTTGGTCTTTTGAAAGAGGTGTTGAGAAACAGACCTGATCTTAAGTTAGTTGTGATGAGTGCTACTCTAGAAGCTGAAAAGTTCCAGGAATATTTTAGTGGCGCGCCTCTTATGAAAGTTCCTGGTAGGCTTCATCCTGTTGAGATCTTTTACACTCAAGAGCCTGAGAGGGACTATCTTGAGGCTGCTATTAGGACTGTTGTCCAGATTCACATGTGTGAACCACCCGGTGATATTCTTGTTTTCTTAACTGGAGAGGAGGAGATCGAAGATGCTTGCCGCAAAATCAATAAAGAGGTTGGTAACCTTGGCGATCAAGTGGGGCCTGTTAAAGTTGTGCCATTGTATTCTACTCTTCCACCTGCGATGCAGCAAAAGATATTTGATCCTGCTCCTGAGCCGGTAACAGAAGGTGGTCCTCCTGGGAGAAAGATTGTTGTCTCAACCAACATTGCCGAGACTTCTTTAACCATAGATGGGATTGTTTACGTCATTGACCCTGGATTTGCTAAGCAAAAAGTCTACAACCCACGAATCCGTGTTGAGTCGCTTTTGGTTTCCCCAATATCAAGGGCAAGTGCTCACCAGAGATCAGGTCGTGCTGGTAGAACACGGCCTGGAAAATGTTTCAGGCTTTATACCGAGAAGAGTTTCAACAATGACTTGCAGCCACAGACATATCCTGAAATATTGAGATCAAACCTTGCCAACACAGTTCTGACCTTGAAAAAACTCGGTATTGATGACTTGGTGCACTTTGATTTCATGGATCCACCTGCCCCCGAGACACTGATGCGAGCCTTAGAGGTTTTGAACTATTTGGGAGCGCTGGATGATGAAGGTAACTTGACAAAGACAGGTGAGATAATGAGCGAGTTCCCCTTGGATCCACAAATGGCGAAGATGCTCATAGTCAGTCCAGAATTCAACTGCTCAAACGAGATACTCTCTATTTCGGCAATGCTCTCAGGTACGCCCTTTGCTTTTTTACTTATTTCTTTTAGTTAGCTTGGGGTAGGTGTGCGTGGGTAGGCTTAAGCTCGCTACTAGTTTCCATTGACATGCTTGTTTCTGTGGGTCTAGTCTATGTGCATTAGAACTTGTCTTTACGCATACATGTGTATGATTGTCTAGAGTTGAATAGTTAGAGCTTAGGTTGTCATCAGCGGTCTCGGGTAATCTTAAGTAAGTGCTGATGCATATAGTTGCAGTTTCTCAGTTATTCTCTGTGATGAAGAAAATGGTATCAGTCTCATCAACTCTATGCATCTGCTGACCTCTTCC
This sequence comes from Anastatica hierochuntica, assembly GCA_900406275.1. Lineage (NCBI taxonomy): Eukaryota > Viridiplantae > Streptophyta > Magnoliopsida > Brassicales > Brassicaceae > Anastatica > Anastatica hierochuntica. Next base: position 7,134 of record OVAN01006576.1, read on the forward strand.
ATGGACCTCTTCTGTTACAAAAACAATTATTTCTTTAGTACCGAACTGCTTTATTCGGCCTAGAGAGGCTCAAAAAGCAGCAGATGAAGCTAAAGCTAGGTTTGGACACATTGATGGAGATCATCTTACGCTGCTAAACGTCTACCACGCATTCAAGCAGAACAGTAAGTTATCTCTCTCTCTTTTTCCTTCATCGTTCTCTTCCTCTATGGTTTTTTCGTTTAGTTTGAGGATGGTAACAAACGTGGTTCAATATATAAACACTTTTACAGATGAAGACCCGAATTGGTGCTACGAAAACTTCATCAACAACAGAGCAATGAAATCTGCAGACAATGTCAGACAGCAGCTGGTCCGGATAATGTCAAGATTTAATCTGAAGATGTGCAGCACCGATTTCAACAGCCGCGACTACTACATCAACATAAGAAAGGCTATGCTCGCCGGTTATTTCATGCAAGTGGCTCATTTAGAACGCACTGGTCATTACTTGACCGTCAAAGATAACCAAGTATGTTCTCTAAGCAATCCAACTTTACATTGTAGTCTACATTGAAAAATACTCTTATGATGGTAATATAATTCTTGTTTGGGCAGGTGGTTCATTTGCATCCATCCAACTGCTTGGATCACAAACCCGAGTGGGTAATCTACAACGAATATGTTTTGACTAGCCGGAATTTCATCAGAACTGTGACAGATATCCGCGGGGAATGGTAAGTTCTTGTTTTTCTTTGGTTAGTATCCTTTTCGAGTAATTTTTTGTTCGTCTCTGAAAAAATCATTGCCTTGTGCTGCTATGTGGATTCGCAGGCTAGTAGACATTGCTCCTCATTACTATGATCTTTCAAACTTCCCCAACTGCGAGGCGAAACGAGTTCTCGAGAAGCTTTATAAGAAGAGAGAGAGGGAGAAGGAAGAGAGCAAAAACCGCAAGTGAAGAAGCTTGACCTCTCACATTTCAACGTCTGCTTTACTTTTGACAGTTTGTTTCTTTGAAAGATTCTTATTTTGGTGAACCATAACGATTTCGGAATGTTATAATTTTCAAATGTGATTTGATCTTAACGAATCTAAAGTTATAAACTTTCTTGTGAAATCCTTGTAATTAAATCAACCATCCATAAAACAAAATAATATAATAAACGGAATTTTAGGATAAAGAAGAAAAAAACATCAGAAATTATTAGAGCGAAGAACAAAGTATTGAATGATAAAAAGTTTTGAGACGAAGACAAAGAACTCTCCTCCATTAAACAAAACACCATGCATTGCTCTCCTAAGCCTGCGTTTTAATCGATCGAGTTTTTTAACAAACCGAAACTACACCAAACCAAATGAAAAAAGCTGTCGAAACTTACCTTGTTTGCGATGTTGTTGGAGAGCCAGTCAAGTCCTTCGTAAAGCCCTTCTCCAGAGGTAGCACATGTGCTCTGTATGTACCTGTGTTCAAACGTTAACCAGCCAAGAGCCAACCGTTTACATTTAGCTTTCCGGTTTTGAATGTTTCGGTTGTAGTATCACAGTTTTGCTTACCAGTGTCGTTGACGGAGAGAGTGAAGCCCAAGTTTGTCAGTTATCTCAGCAGCATTCATTGCGTTTGGAAGATCTTGCTTGTTAGCAAAAACAAGAAGCACTGCATCTCTCAACTCATCCTGCAACAGTTAAAAAAAGGAAACATAAGAAGGACAATATGAAATTCAAAAGTTAATGCCTCTTGTTTTGAGTTTTTACTTCGTTCAGCATCCTGTGAAGCTCGTCCCTAGCTTCCACAACACGGTCACGGTCATTACTGTCCACCACAAAGATTAGTCCCTGCGTGTTCTGGAAGTAGTGTCTCCACAATGGACGGATCTACATTAGCAAAACCAAAACACATTGTTATCTTAGTTGGAATAACAAAATGAAGGCAGGCCGAAACTAGGAATGCAGATAAAGTATGTAATGACAATACCTTATCCTGACCCCCGACATCCCACACGGTGAAGCTGATGTTCTTGTATTCCACAGTCTCCACATTGAAACCTACGAAGAAACAAGAATCGTCAATTCCACACAGCACAAGCACTAAGGCTTTAAGCACTCAGTCACTCACTCTCCCAATTATAATCATACACAAAGAATCACAGATGAAAAGCCTTCGACAAGTAACAGTCCACCGCCCGAAAATATTCAAGTTACAAACTAAAAGCACACTACAATCCAATGATCTAACCGTAAATTGAGATGAATGCAGTGAGTCAATTTCAGATACTAACAATAGAGGTGGATAAAAGAGCAGGAAAACTCAGAAACTCACCAATGGTTGGAATCGTAGTGACAATCTCTCCGAGTTTGAGCTTGTATAGAATCGTCGTCTTACCAGCAGCATCAAGACCCACCATGAGGATACGCATCTCTTTCTTTGCAAAGAGTCTGCTAAACAGCTTTCCAAAAGACAGACCCATTTTCTCAAGCCTGTTCAGAGTCACACGTAAACCCATCAATTCAAAACGCATATTCATTTGCAACATTTCTACATTGATTCAACATCCATCGCTTAAGAAAAACAATCAGTTTTCATGAATCCTGCAGATTTAGCTTATGAATGCTCCTAGGATTACAAAAATCTCTCGGATCAAATCAATCTCAGCATCACGATGAACAGTAAGAGATCTAAATTCCGATTCAGGTGAAGACTCGATCTGAAGAAACAAAACATAGATCATTTTCTTTAACGACCACGCAGATACAGATCTATCATCCGCAAAGAAAACAATCCCATGAAACCATGTCGAATCCTTAAAGAAATTGAGAAGATACACACAGATCTGGAAATGAAGCACACGGATCGCGAAATAGATAATCAAAGAAACGATCGAGTAAACAAAGAGAGAGATGGATCCAGCGAAGACCAGAGACTTACCGGAGAAAAATCTATGCCGGAGAAGCACTTAAGACTTTCACTGTCGCCGATGGTCGTCCAAAGAAGAAGAAAATGATCTTCGAACGTAAGAGGAGAATCGAGAGACGCAGATATTCTCTATTGAAGAAGCCCAAAGGAATTTTTCAGCCGAAACTGATTTTTTCGTTTGATTTTGATCGGACACGTGTCCCACGCGGGTCAACCCGGAACGGACACGTGTCAACGCAAAACGGGCCCCGTTTGAACGGGAAACGGACCCCGTTATACCATGATAACCGACATAAAATCCACCTCGATTTGCGCGCTAACCGCGTCCAAACCGTATACGAACCGTGTATATTAGACCGTATTTTTATACGGGCTTATTAAAAAAGTCTGGGCCAAACAAACATTTTGGGCCGCTCAAATCAGCCCAAAAATCATACAGATTTTGTACCAACCCTCATTTTCCTCCGCCTCTCCCTTCCGCCGGCGGCAACGATCAATGTCAAATTGTTTTGGATCTCAAACTTCATCATCATCATCAACTATGGATCTATCTCAGCAGCTTAGAGCCGTAACACTAACCCACGTTCGATACCTTCGTGGATCTCACTAGTCGTAATCTTCATCAGTCTCGGCGGATTCATTTCTCATTTCCTCTTCAAGGGATCTTCTTCGGTATAGGTCTAATAATCTCACAGAGTTTATCAAAACCTCCGTTGAACAAGCTCGACCTGAGACTTGTTCGTTGCTTGAAGCTTGTGATTCACATGGATGGCCTTCAAGTCACTCTTAGTTCATGTTCTTCTTAGCTACTTACTTTAGTCTAATGGGTTGTAAAAAAAATTAGATTTTGGTTTGGTTTAAAGAGTAGATGGATTTTGAATCTTTTGCATTGGGGTTTAGCTGTTGTTACTATGTATTCTAGGGTGGTGAACTCTGTTTTGTTTCCGTATTTTCGGGTGATTGAAGAGAGTTCATTGGGGGAGGATGCTTTGTGTGAAGGATACTTCACATATTCCTGATGTGTTGAAGTTTGAATATGACAATGCAAGAGCTGCTAGGAGGAAGATTCAGGCTCCTGACTGTTTCCAGTGTCGTCTTGGATTAAGATCCCAACCTTCTCATTCGGTTGTCTCGATGATTGTACCAATGGGAAGTGAACCTTCTAGAGTTGTAGCCATGTTCAGGACGCAGCCTGCACGCTCTAAACTCCATGGAGGTGTATCACTTCAGCTTCCATGGAGGTTTACCTTTAAAACCGTATCTCGCAGCTGAAGCGGTTTCTTCTGCAACTGCTCCCCAGACTTTATGCTCCAAGTCTATAGCTTTGGCCTCATCCCCACACGCTCGAAAAAGATCTACTTCTACCTGATACACCCTACTCTTTGGAAGAATTTTGGAGTTTTGCTCCTGAAATTTGGGACATTGATCCATAAAACTCTTGCATATCTCCAATCCTAGTGACTATTTCTGTAAAATTTCATGGCATAGCCGGTATAAATTTCGCCCGAGCATACCATAGTTCATACATGCTTTAGCAATTCCAGCAGCAAGGTCAGCTTGATGATCGCTGGAGCCGTTGCAACTCTTCTAAGCTTAGACGTTGTGAGCTTCTCCACAAAAAATTTAATAATGTATGTTTCCAAAGTTACAACAACAACAAAAGACCAAACAAAGATGACAAAACAATGTTGTTTAAATACAAATGCTCCAGTTATAAACTTTGACATCAAACTCTACATGTTCTTCTAATCTCTGCCTCAACTCTTTGGCTTTCTCTATGTCCTTAGCCAATATAAGAGAGAATCCTCCACCACCTGCACCTACGAGCTTGAATCCTGAGCAATACGGTTGCGCAAATGCCAACAGTTTATCCACTAACTCATTGCTGCAATATGGATCAAGCTCTTGGTGCAATCTCCAAGCTTCCGACATTATCTCTCCTAGCTCATCAGCTTCATTGTTCATTAGCGCTTCTCTCCCCGATCTAGCTAGCTCCGTCAATCGCTTAATGCTCGATACCAAGATACTATCTCTTTGTAGATATCTTGTTACAACCTTTTGTAGCACTTGGTGAGCAAGCCTAACCTGTTTTACAAAAAATGCCATCAATGAATGAACAAAGAAAACAAAAATTCTTCTTCCTATCAGTTTGTTGTTGTTGTTACTCTACTTACTTGACCCGTGAAAACAACGAGGAGACGTTGTTGCAACACTGAGATTAGTTGTGGCGAGGCTAGTAAAGGAACAACTTGAAGACGCAATGGAATCCCTGGAAAACTCGAAGTGAATTTGATTCCTGGGTATAAACCACCGATCTGATCTTGCCAACCACCTCCAGTTCCCATGAGTTGCTCCAAAACCAAGACGAGCCTTGCGACGTTTTCATTGCTTTCATCTCCATTAGATATCTGGAGAAGCCCTTTCACAACAGCTGCAGCTAGAATGCTAGAGGTTCCTAAACCGCTACCACGAGGAACATTGGCCCATGTCTTTATTGCTAATCCTGTGGAGCGGAAAAAGTTTTCTTGGACAATGCCGGTTACTAACAGTGCAGATTTAACAAGCCTGAATGGATCATTAACTTCAAATGGTGTCTTGATGCTAATTGGATCTTCCATGTGTAGCTTGTTTCCAGCGTCGTCTTGGATTGAGATCCCAACCTTCTCATTCGTTGTCTCGATGATTGTGCCAACGGGAAGTGAACCTTCTAGAGTTATAGCCATGTTCAGGACGCAGCCTGCACGCTCTAAACTCCATGGAGGTGTATCACTCCAGCCTCCTACAAAATCTACCCGAACTGGTAATTCAACCTTTGTCCTTCTTGGTTGGAAAACTCGATCCAGATGAGTAACATGATTCTCGAAATGGGGCTTGCCGTTTGATTCCAAGAGACGTTCTGAAGAACAAATAAAAGAGTTATTCCAAGTTAATTTGTAAAAGAAAGGTGTTGATATATATAAATACCTCAGTTCCGGTAGCTTGAGTTTACCTCTAAAACCGTATCTCACAGCTGAAGCGGTTTCTTCTGCAACTGCTCCCCAGACTTTCTGCTCCAAGTATATAGCTTTTGCCTCATCCCCACACGCTCGAAGAAGGTCGACTTCTACCTGATACACCCTACTCTTTGGAAGAATTTTGGAGTTTTGCTCCTGAAACTTGGGACATTGATCCAGAAAGCTCTTGCATATTTCCAATCCTAGTGACTTTTTCTGTAAAATTTCATGGCATAGCTGATAGAAATTTCGCCCAAGCATACCATAGTTCATACATGCTTTAGCGATTCCAGCAGCAAGGTCAGCTTGATGATCGCTGGAACCGTTGCACATCTCGAGGAAGTCTATAGATCCGTGCAACTCTTCTAAGCTTACACGTTGTGAGCTTCTCCACAAGGTAATCGTATCCTTGTTTCTGCTATCATCTAAACCCATCAACCACGTCGCTAGCTTCAGCATTTCCCTATAAGTGAGAACCGGGAACAGTTTTGCATTCCACAGACACTTGTCATGCGCAGTATTCCAGAGGTCACTTTCCTCAATGCCAAGATCAAACAAAACCTTCTCCAAAGGTTTACCGCAAAAATTTCCATTTCTGTGGATTGAGTTTTTTGGATTATCATAGAGACCACAATACACAATTACTTTCTCCTTGCGCCCGACCAATGGAACCTCCCAAAGACAGTGCCTGTCCGGAAGCATGAACCTAAAACTCTCTTGAGTTCCTAGACCTTCACTTGGGATGTGAATACCAACAACTATGGACTGACAACCAATTTGTACAGCACCAGAAACTGTAGAATCATATATAAGTGAATCTTCACCAATGGAGACACCAGGTGCAACTTTACTACACAAAATAACAGAAGATGCTGCAATATCAGAAACTGTAGTTGCAGGGATGGAACATAAGTGTCTTCGACCTACAATTCCTGAACAATCTCCGCTTAAGTGATCCAATACCTCACTTGACGTTCCAAAATGCAAAAACTGCAAATCATCTGACAGAAGATGATGAAAAGGATTAGAAAAGTAACCAAATGCAATTGAAACCTGTTCTAGTTTTGTTTGTTTCGGGATCAGTACAAACATACAAGTGCAGTAGCTGTACATCTTCTGCCTCCCCAGACTGTTAATAAGAAGTTCGCCCAAAGGTCGGGTTCGCAGCCAATCATGCCTTGAGGGAACCCAAGCAGCCACCAAATCTTCATATAAACTCATCTGCAAAGTGAGAAAGCCATTTCTATCACAAAACATCTGTAAGAGGCTAATGTAGTTCAGGAGGTACAAGGTCATTCTTTGGGAAGAAACAGCATAAAACGAGATTGTACTAACCTCTTTTTTACTGGCTAAAAGCTCAGAGATCATTGGTTGGCAGGAGCATCCAAGAGAGACCAGATCCAACCATGCTTTGCCTCTCGCAGATATTATCCCGGTGTCAAGGAGCGTCCGTCCATCATGTAGGATAGCATCTTTCTTGACAAGCTCCTCCACTGTAGGCTTCTGGAGAAGGTCATTTACCAAGCTGACAGAATAGCCTAAGCCTTCGTAAAGGGACTCAGTTTTGGAGGTGACAATAACACCATGGTTGGAAGCAATATCAAGAGTGATAGGCACGGTAACAATGGAAGCTGCATCTTCGGGGAGAGTCATTTTAAACGCATCAAAACATGGGAGGACATCACCGGTCATAATCAATAATCCACCTTCACAAATTGAAAGCGAAGATCAGCCATCTCGGCATTCACGAAAAATGGTAATCAAAATCACAAGTAGGGAAATTCACCTTCGTTTTTGAAAGCATGTCTTGCACATGAAGCAATTGCAAGAATATGATCAAAAAGAAGAGGAAGAGGACCATCGGGGTCATCAGCAGCAAGGTAAGGAAGTGGGAGGAATACTTTCCCCATAGGATTTGCCCAAGGGACCCTTTTGGAGTCCCCTCCAGCATGAAGCATCAATACATGCTTCCGAGAGAGGAATCTAACCCAAGACGTTATCCCTGAGTCGGAATGAGTATTGCCATTAGCAACTTCCATCTGAACAGAAAATCAAACGAAAAAACAGATCTAGTGGGTTTTACTACTAATCCACATGTATGAGAGTTCACTGCACAATGCTAACAATTTACCTCAGTGACAGGATCGAAGCCTAACTTCTGGTAATGGCGAGCGAGGGCATGGATGGCATTAAGAGTAGCAGCACCAGACCCAATCCGCTTGCCATCTGGGTCAGGGACAGCCAAAATGACGGTGGAGCTAGCAATCCGGCCCATACGCTTGGCTCGACGGAGCTGCCATTCGTAGAGATCAGCTTGTTCAGGGCTAGCCGCAGTGAGAACAATGGCATCCCAGGTTGGAACCCTAGTGGGATGACGCACCGACAACCTTAAATGGTACCACGAATTGCGGAGGACTGTGGAAATGTCAGCCTTCTTCCTCTGCTTTGACATTTTTCTCAAAGCCTATTCGTAAAAATCATCAGTTCAAATCACATATTCATTTGCGACATTTCTACATTGATTCAACATCCATCGCTTAAGAAAAACAATTAGTTTTCATGAATCCTGCAACTTCAGCTTATGAATGCTCCTAAGATCACAAAAATCTCTCGGATCAAATCAATATCAGCATCATGATAAACAGTAAGAGATCTAAATTCCGATTCAGGTGAAGACTCGATCTGAAGAAACAAACATAGATCACTTACTTTAACGACCACGCAGATACAGATCTATCATCCGCAACGAATACAATCACATGAAATTGAACAGACGATCAAGCAAACAAAGACATCAAGAGAAAGAGATGGATCTAGTGAAGAACAGAGACTTACCGGAGGAACAAAAAACTCCGCCGGAGAGATGATCTGAGACTTTCACTGTCGCCGATGGTCGTCAAAAGAAGAAGAAAATAATCTTCAAATGTAAGAGGAAAATGGGCCTGGGCCAAATATATATACAAAGGCCCATGATCGCGAATTTTAAAAACAAAAAAATGGCCCAGCTAGATAAATAAATAATCAAATTTTTTAAATGGCTTCATTTTGTTTATCAATTCTAATTTTAATTTCCAAATATTATATAAACATGTTTATTCCCTTGATTAGAAAAATAAAAATCAAAAGCTTATATCCTTATATTATTTATTTTTGCTCTTTTAAGTTTTGAATTTAGACTATGGCAGATTAACACAAATGTTTTTGGGTTTGGTGAGGGACAAAAACAACAAAATAATAATAATAATAATGTAAAATATAAAGTGGTATTGAGACTTGGAGTGAAAGGTGTAAAGAGAAATGAGAAATGATGATAATCTACCTACCAACTTTGAGTTATGTTATTTATAAATATAAATAAAAAAAAAACTTTGAGTTATGTTTTAAATTATTGCTTATATTGATAATTGGTCAACAATATAGAAAGTGAGCTTTATTTATACACTTTTGTGTTTTTCTTTTAAATTTTAGTCGACAAAAGAAAAAATCACACTACTATTTGTATTTTCTTTCACATTTTTTAAATGTTTCTCTCCATCAATTATTATCGCCCATAATGAGAAAAAAAAAGTCGTCTCTACACATCATTCATCATTATTGTCTGCATCCATAGTATACGTAATTTGTTGTTCGAGTTATATGATGTCATTAAATCACCGATAAATATTTCATATAGCACACGAGAAAAATATAGATTTATAATTTTGAAAGTGAAGTTGATGTACATTAACAAAAATTAACTTATATGATCTTTACGTGATAATTTTTAATGGTTTAAACATGCAAGAACCTCGTATCAATGGGATTAAAAAGTGAAAGCGAATATTCAACCTAGCTTGTATATAATCGTGTAGATTAAAGCCAAATAATTAAGTGTATATATATATATATATATATAGCTTTTAAGGAAAAAAACAAAAGACATAAAATGAGTGAATGCATGCATGATTGAATCTTTAATAATGTAGTTCTCTTTCGGAAAATAAAATGTAATGGTTTAGTTTGGTGGACAACTTTTACAGAATATAGTGAACAATTAAAAAACAAACATTTTATGCAAAAAATATTCGTTCAACAAAATTAGCAATCCACACTAGATACATTTATATTTTTTTTTACCAAAAAATAATGCTAAGATTTTTTGGATATATTTTTTTTCCTTGAATGCTTCTATATCCTTGCACTGTTTTTTTTTTTGCCCTCCTTTTTCGAATTTGTGATTTATTTATCCATTTTATAACTTAATGTTGAAATTATCTTTAGACCGGCCGGTTATGTCTTCACATTTGTTTGATAAAACCATACCAAACCGGTCTTATAGCCACCTTCTATGCACTTGTTCTAAAAGTATGACTAAAGAATACACATAAAGCACCGACACATATAAAAACTCTTTATAACCAACCAATCTAATGGATGAATCTATTGCACGAAATGTAGTATAGAGTTGTTCCATAAGAACTCATATGTGTGCGATTTTTAAGTATTAAAATCGTATAATATAATTGTTGAAGTAGAGTTGTTGCATAATCTATTCATCGACCTATTACATATTTTTCATCAAGGAATAACATTTGACATGTAACTGACTGTCTCTTTCGCTCTTCATCGTGTCAAGTATAGAGACAAAACTCGAACTCAATGTCATAGACTCGTAGGTGGGCAACTTGTTTTTATTCGGTTACATGATAATGATAATTTATAATAAAGTTTACGTAACTTACTCAATGTTATGTTATGTCTCTTCATAGAACTCAATTATTTAATCACGTAAAATATCTATGGACATTCATAGTAGTTGACCTTTTCTCATATTAAGTAAAGAGACGAAAAACCATTGAAGATGAACTATATATATATATATATATAACATTATCAAAATATAAATGACCTGTGTATAAAGTATTTTATTATGCTATAGTTCATCTAAATACATGATCGAAGAAGTTCCTCAAACGAGGAAAAAATATTCACATGTGTAGAGCAAATATAGGCGACTTTTACAATTCGTGTATTTGCATGAACTTCACACATAAGTTAGTCAAATTAATTTAGGCTTCTAAATAATTTTTGTTAAATTAAAAGGGTTAAACCCAAGTCAATGATGAACTAGACCTAACCCTTGGGTGTGAGGCCAATCCACGGATAGACTCTCTCACGGGGTATTCAAATGGATCGAAAGCAAGGGTTCATATCCGTGTGGGTGAGAAGGAACAATGTGACTTAGTTTCTGCGTAGCAGATGGATCAAACCTTGATGGTGTTTGCCACCAGATCCCGTCTCCTTACCACCAGACCACAAGCCCTTCTCAAGGCTTCTAAATAATTGCATATATATTATTTTAAATGGATTTGAATAGGTTGGTTGCTTGAGAAGAGTTTCAAATGGTTATACTAATTATTTGTATTATCACTTAATACAAATAATTACTTATTTTCTATATACAAATGGTTCATATTTTTCTTTGTTAAAAAGGTTAACAAAAACGGCTATGTATTTGTAATATTTGTATTGTGTGGTTGTGAGACTAAGAAATGAGTTGTCCATAGCACATGGGATTCAAGTTCAACCTCTCTTCATACATGCATACTCCATTACTCCATCATATAGTCTTATTAATTATACATTAATGTGCATACAAAAGAGAGAGATAAATGAATTATAAATTAGTTGATTTTGATTACTATTTAGTGACAATGGTGTTTATAATTAAGGAACCAATTAATCTAAACATTGAAAGAACAAAACTTAATGTGTGATAATCTAATTAACTAAGTGACAAAAGAAAGGTTAGTGAAACCATATGGTGATTGGATATGATTTGTAGTAGTTTGTTTAAAAGGATATATATATAGTTCGTATGTGTTAGGTTGATTTACTACTATTTATAACGTCATTGTATTATTAGATGTATATTATCTGCACCACCCTTCAAAAAAAAGTGATCCCATCTTCTTTTTCTTTTTTTGGTTGCTTTTAAAAATTAAACATACTTGGCTTTTTTTTAAAGATGCATGGTAATGTATAAAAGGTTTCCTAATGTAGGTAATGAAATTTTAATTTTTTTACTATATATATAATAAGTTTTAATTTTCTCCAACTTAAACGAGATAAATTTGGTTTTACAATATTAAAAGTTTTATACTCTCTTTATTTCACTTTAAGCGAAGTCTAAAAAAAAATAGTTTTGTCTCGAAATAAGTAGTGAAACTATCGAATTCTATATAAATTTTAGGTTATGTAATATTTATGATCATTTATATTATGTTGTGTGTCTTTATTGGTTGAATTAGTTTTACTTAACACTGTTATAAATAAATAAACAAAGTAAATTATATAAAAGTTTATAGATTTTAAATTTGTATATATTTGTCTTATATACCAATGAAATTGAGGCAATGAAAATATATTTAAATTCAATTCCATTGTATTTAAATTTTTGAGGACTAATAATTTGTAGGCTTTGACATTTGGTAATATGGAAATCTAGTCATGTTGTTATTTGTTACTATCATCCTTAATAATAATAATGCACAACAAAATACATTTTGAACTACTTAAAAATCATATACATTAATGGCCAAAAATAATTTATAATAAAAAGGTCAAAGGTATGGTGGGTAACATTAATAATGATTATACGAAAATAGTATTTTTATACTACCGAAAAAAGAAAAATTTAAAAAATACATTTTCACTCTCGAAACTTGACGCGCAATTCGTTAATTCCTTTATAACAAATTTTTTAATTTTCCGTAAAAATTAAATTTATATATAAACGATGCTTCGGCTTCGTCTTCTTCTTCTTCATTGCCATCAAAGTGAGTATACATTGCAATTTACAGAGCTTAAAACACTTTCTTGCAATCCAAACAACACAGTTCCTTTTTGCTTCTTCTTCTTCTTCTCCTTCATTATTGCTTCTTAATCACTTCTCTTAAAGATAAACACTTTATCATGTAAAATTTGTTTTATGAATCATTCTCAATCTTCTTCTTCTTATTCAGCAAGATTCATCGTTGTTACGAGCTCTCTTCTGGGTTTTTGTGAATTTTTCTTCTGTTCCTTAAACTTGTATTGAGAATGTTCTGTAACATGGGTTTCTTCCAAAGCAAGTAGTTCCTCGCATATCAGGTTTAAAGCTCATCTTTTCACTCCTGTTTAACCAAGAAAGCACTCCAAGTGTTTGACGATTTGCCTGAGAGAGAAAGAAAAAACAGAGGAACGTCGAAAACAGAGTGAAGAGAGAAGTCACACTCACCATGGAAGAAACTTTCATTCCATTTGAAGGTATCAAGAATGATCTTAAAGGAAGGCTAATGTGCTACAAACAAGATTGGTCTGGAGGATTCAAAGCTGGCTTCAGGTACTAAAAGACATCACCTTCTTCAAAATTGTTCTGTTTTCATGAAATCATTCACATTTGTGTATGATTTTACTAACTCTTGTAGGATTCTAGCTCCTACCACATACATATTCTTCGCGTCTGCGATTCCTGTTATCTCATTCGGAGAACAATTGGAACGAAGCACTGGTATTGAATCTTCTCCTCTGACTTATAAAGTTATGAGCTTTATGAATGTTATATTTTGCAATTCGAATATGGATTCTGTGATTTGCAGATGGAGTTTTAACGGCTGTTCAGACGCTGGCATCTACCGCCATTTGCGGAATCATTCACTCGATAATTGGTGGCCAGCCTTTGCTAATACTTGGAGTTGCTGAGCCAACTGTAATTATGTACACATTCATGTTTAACTTTGCCAAAGGAAGACCTGAATTAGGACGCAGTTTGTTCTTGGCTTGGTCTGGATGGTAAAGTTTAGAAGTCTCTTCTATTTTCATTGTTAATCTTTGTAAAAATATCGAGCGAAGAGGTGTTAAAAGTAGTCCTAATATGTTGCAGGGTTTGTGTTTGGACTGCGTTGATTCTGTTTGTGTTGGCTATATGTGGAGCTTGTTCAATAATCAACAGATTCACTAGAGTAGCTGGAGAATTGTTTGGACTTCTTATAGCTATGCTCTTCATGCAAGAAGCCATCAAAGTAAGAAGATTTACTNAAATAATACAGAGAAACACTTACCTCTACTCTTAGTCTCTTCTTTATAAAATATCAAGAGTTGTTATGGCATCCTTCTTATACTGAAAGTAACACAGGAGAAGAATGTAACAACACAACAAAACCAACGGAATCAACACATGCCTGATCATATAATGGAAAAACGCAANCACAAAAGTTAAAAAGTTCCGCTTGGATTTAAGTTCAACCTCAGATGATCCTTATATACTTCGTCTCTGTTCTTTTTTATCAATATGCATACATCCTCTGCTCGATGAGGTGAAAAACGCGTACTTAAAATCCAAGTAAATTATGATCGAAATCAGATATACTGATTGGTTTCGTTTTTGAAATAGCTTAGAGAAGTGAAGTGACCTTAGAAGAACATGATCAT
>OVAN01006576.1:21518-36464 GCA_900406275.1 Anastatica hierochuntica
TACAATAGATCTGTTCCGGTAGAAGGATAAAGCCTTGATCCAATAAACTGCTAAACAACGATTGAGTTCATAAAATAGAGAATAGTGTTATGAATATGAGAAGTAAATCATTGATCCTCTAAAAAAGGTATTCATTACCCATAAACACAGTGAATATAGCTTCCTCCATAACCCATAACTTCGCCTTTGTTGGTTTCACTTGTACTCCGGAAAGGAGGAGGAAACTTTGCTGCTTGAGGTTAGCAGGTTGNTAGAGGGTTGTTTGAGGGTTTGTGGGGGGTTGGGTAAATTTATAAGCAGAGAGGGGTGCGTCATGTTCCAGGGAAGAAGATGGGGGTTATGGTAATTTAATGCGACATTAAGTTGAGAAGATGGAAGAGCGAAATTTAGCTTCTACAACGGACAAAGGAGAGATAGCCATGTGAGGGAGACGAACCAGCAAATCGAAGGCGCAAAGGCTATGCGGAAGTGGGAGGAGATGAAGTTGGTTTTCGTGTCGATCAGTTTCAGAGGTGGGCCCCGACCCATTAAGCAATATTGTTACAAACCTAGCAAGATGACGTGTCAATCAATGTTGTTAAAAGCCTAGCAAGATGACGTGTCAATTTTCTAGGAATTTAGGAAGGTGATTAGATGGATAGTCTTAGAGGGCACAATTAGACCCTTTTAATTAGTTAGATGAAGGTTTACACACTATCACATTCAATACTTTGTTTCTTCTTTACAATTTTATTTACTTCAAGTATCTGAGCTTGATTTGCATATTGCAGAATGCAAATGATGAATGTTCATATCCCTTTTGAAGAATGCAATGGCTTCAAGAATCAAAACCTTATAACCCTTTTGATTTTTGGTAGCCCTTGAAACTTTAGAATATGAAATTCTAAATTATGTTGAAGGATGCCACATATGACAAAATCAATTTTCATAAAAACACTAACAAATCTTTAAACTCGGGAAGTAATTTACCCAAATTACAATAAACGTGATGTTTCTCATATATTTGGATATTATATATACATACATATATATATATATATGTGTGTGTGTGTGTGTTAAAACATCAGTTTAAACTCTAAATTCGTTCGCGGGACGCAAAAATATTATTGAGAGATGTCACATATGACAAAATCAATCTTTAGAAACACACTAACCCAACCTTTAAACTCAGGAAACAATCTACCCAAATTACAATAAACATGATATAACACCTTTATCCATCTTTTGTATATGCTCATACGCTCTTTCTCTAGACCTGTTAGTTGTACTCTCTCTTACGATCGACAATGATACTTGGTAGGCTCTAAGAAATTGTGTATTGTCTCTACAAGTCACAACACGATCTTTTCTCATGTTTTTTTCACTAGCACAACCAGAAATCACTACACAAAAATTGCATAAATGGGCTTTGAACCTTTTACCTTGAGAAACTAGTGGGAGCCTTTTTACCATTGAGCCACTTTAAATATTTTGACATTTGTAAACTATCATAATTTTATAATTAACCGGGTGCACTTTCTTCCACACCGTCGGCTATAGATCCGCCCTGCTCACCTATTTAGTTCTACTCCAATAAAGCACGTTTAACTGGGGAATTCTCCAATAATAAGTGACCGAAAAGATAAATGTATTTTGGTGATATAGGTAACCAAATCAATTTGTTTAAACTCTCCTCACACACCACTGTTTTTCCAAATTAAAAATTAGGATATCACATTTGCTCCCACTTACGTAAGGCAACGTTCTCGTTGCAAACTAGTCGTTCGCGTTACGCATAATTCATTGCGAAAATCTGATTGAAACGAAGATAAAGATAAATTAAATAACTTCCTTCAATTATTACAATAACATAAAGGATTCAACAAACTTTTTGAAGGAAAATAATCAAAGGACAATCGATCACATATGATCTTATATCTTCTTATTCTTCCTACTCTTCCTCTTACTCATATTCTCATTCTTACTCTTTGAGAGCATTAATAGAGACGACGAAGCTTCCATCTCCTCATGTTTGAGGTTTATATTATCTCGGACAACTTCGAGTTTTTCTTTGAAGGCAACGAAATCCTCCAGTTTTAGATCTATATTCTTCTCCATATTGTAGTTCGCAAGGTTCTCTTCATGCGTCTTCTTCAAAACCTAAATTTCCAAAATGATCTAATGATTAAGAAATATGAAGAAAAAATATATTTTATAGAATATTAATATACAAAAATGTAACGAATCTTTTTTTTGTTGATCAGGAGGTTTAGAGTCTGTGGACCTCTAATCCTCCAAAACGGGGTCAGATCAGGTAAAATACTCGCTTTTTACGAGCCAATCCTCTTAACATAACTCGAATCCAGAACTTCCTCTTTAATTCGAGGAGTTTTTACCTCTAGGCTAACACTTCATTGATAATGTAATGAATATTAAAACTAGAACACTTACCTTCTCACGTTCTTTGCTATGTTTCAATTCTTCCGTGAGATGGTCGAGTTTAACTTGATTCTTAAGAATCCTAGACTGCACTGGTGAAGGAGAAAATCTTCCTCTCGTAGAATAAGGATTCAAAATGTGCTTAGCGGCATCATTGAAGCTTGGACTTCCGTACGTGTACGATTGTCCAGAAGGAGAGTTGATAAAGACACCAACGTCGATGTTGCATAGCCTCGCAAGTGCTTCAGCCTTTTTGAAAATACCAGCTCGACGTTTTGCGAAAGTCACTTGCCTTGTGATGTTATCTTCAATGTATTTCATCTCAATCTTTTTACGACCCATTTCTTAAGTTTTTTGTGTTAAAGCAAAAGGAAATTTTTTTTGGTGCATATCTCTTTTTGTTGTTGTCGTTGTACTCTTCACTACTCACTACCTTTTATAGATGGACTGGGTCAAGTAGGCTAAACGCTTTGTGAAATCTCTCTCTCTCTCTCTCTCTCTCTCTCTCTCTCTCTCTCTCTCTCTCTCTGAAGATTTCTTTTATAAATATTTTAATTTTATATTTTTTATGTATTAATGTATTAATGTTTTTAATTAAAACCATAAATATGTTTGTTGAGAAACTCAAACAGTTTTATTATATATATTTTTTAAGAGGTGCTTTTCTTTATTAAGAGTTTTTGACCATGTATTTGTAATTTTTCAACGCCAAATATTAGAGCTTATAAACTATTTACTTCCAAGGACAAGACTATAATTCGTGAAGTAATACCTTCTCGCCAAAAGATATTATTATAAAGATAATCTTAATATTTTCATTTAGTATAATTTATGACGAATTAATGTCAACTTTCTATATGAAATAAGTTTAAATTTTGTTTTTAGTATTTATGTTAATCTAAAATATAATATGGATTGACCAAAGAAAATATGAATGTTTGATTCTTATTGGATATAATCCTTATCTCAAGATTTTATTCTATATATACATTAAATTTATTTTTCAATGAAATTTGCACGTGTCAAACATGCGTACGAGCCACAACACATTATGATTTTTCCATTATTATGAGATTCGACCCGACCCGGTCAGTGAGTCGGTAAACCCAAAACTTGGATTCTGTTTAAAACTCAATTTATAAATATCTAATTTTTTCTTAGTTAAAATTTTGCTTATAGAAAAATATTATATTCATTATTTCGGATTCATAAATATTACTTATAAAAATATAAGATACATGTTATATCCATACTGATTAATCGACATATGTTATAATTTTATGAATCACAATTTTTGATAAATCAAAATCAGGTTAAACGCGTTCAATTTTATAGAATAATCATATATATGATTTGTGGCCAACTCCCTCCATGAGAGTGAAACCTCATCATATATCATGGTGAGAAGTGTCCCTTTGGTTATGAATATAAATTTTGAAATTTTAACTATTTATTATTCCATTAAATATAATGTATCATGGTTAATTGTATATCTTTACGAGTTTAATTATAATTTAATGGGTATTTTGAAGACAATTCAAAGATATATCCCATCTACATGTGAAAAAATTATTTACAAATTTTCAATTTTTAGTACTTTTCACCATTGTGTATATACATACATATATATATATACATATATATATATACATACATATATATATATATATATTATTCAATAAGTTATAAGTCTAGGAGGAAAATGAGTTTAAAAAAAATTCAGTTCTCTGATATAAGTATATTTGAAGACATTTGATAATGAGTAAATAATTAAAAAATTTTTTTAGTTGAAACGTAAACTAAATATGCATCATCAAATCTTTATTGATAAATGATTTATGTATTTTAATTTAAGGAAAAATATATTTCTGTTTTTATTTTAACGATGTAGAACTCAGTTAAACATATTAATGTCACCTTAAGTTTCAAAAAAATATGTAGTTAATAATTTTAAAATAAAATCCACGCGTACGCGCGATTACTCATCTAGTAACGTATAAAATATATAAGAAAATATATAAAAACAAAGGTTAAAACATTAGCCTAAACTCTAATTCGTTCATGTAACGCAAAGATATTGTTGGGGGACGCTACATATGACAAAATCCATCTTCAGGAAGACAATAATCCAAACTTTAAACTAGAGAAACAATTTACTCAAATTACAATAAACATGATGTAACATCCACGTCCGTCCTTCGTGTGTGTTTTGGCGCTCTTCACGACGGTTGTTAATCCACTCTTCACCACAGTTGGCAGTGAACTTGGATGGCTTTATGAAGTTGTTTATTGTCTCTGTAAATAATCACAAAATCTTCCCCTACACTTTATCTTCACTCGCATGATACCATAAATCACTTCACGACATCCATCCTAGACCTTCTATAGCAAAAACACACTTAATTGCATATTTCTTTCAGAACAAGTGACAAAAAAATAAATGCACTTTGGTGATATTGATAACTAAATTAAGTCTTTTAAACTCTACTCACGCACGTAAATCAGAATATCATATTCACTCCCATTTTACAATGGATAACTTTCTCGTTGTGCACCAGTATTGTCGTCTCCAATGGTGTAAGCCATCATGGCTCCACACTCATATGTGTTCGACTCTCATACCAAATTGAAACACCCCCTCCGTTCCTAGTGTCATCCATCGTGGCTCTACACTTATATGAGTTCAGATCTTATATCAAATAATAACACCCACATCCCCTCCACTGTGTCTCGACGCTCTCTCTAGGCATGTGGGTCCACCATGTCCTACATTCATGTATAATATTTCATTAGGCTCTAAAGAGTTTTTCATTGTTCCAATAAACCACGGTGTGATCTTTCCTCATGATTTGTCTTGCACTATTTTAGAATTCATTTTTCCGTAGATCACCCACCCACCCTAGTCCTGTTTTATCACAAACATGTTTAACTTATAAAATATAAGTGCACTTGGGTGATATAGATAGCCAAATAATTTTTTAAAATCTTTTTACACACAAATCTGTTTCCATAAACTAGTATATCACACATGATCGCGCGCGCGCACACACACACATATTAAGCAACTGCACATAGTCTAATTCTAATTGAAATGAATATAAAAATAAATGACATGACTTCCTTCAATTATTAGAATAATAAAAATGATTCAAAAGACTTTTTGAAGAAACAAAATCAAAGAACGATCGATCATATATGAATCTCAGAGTCGACCTTAGAAGAGTCGTTGTCTAAAGCTGGCATGTGAATTTTTTTAAAAAAAAATAGATCACTTGTGAGAATCAAACCCGGGTTGATAATATACATAGGATACAATAATGCCACCAACCTACAAGTTCCTTTTTGTTTAAAACTGATACACCTTAATTATAAAGAAGCTTTTGCATTTAAAATTGTTGCTTTACCAACTTTGCCCTAGGGCTGAGTTGTATGATCTTATATCTTCTTCTTCTTCTCATTATTCTTTTTCTTATTCTTCTTCATATTACCATTCTTATTCTTTGAGAGCATCAATAAAGACGATGAAGCGTCCATCTCCACATGTCTGATGTTTATATTGTCTCTCACAGCTCCGAGTCGTTCTTTGAAGGCAATGAAGTCCTCTAGTGTTAGATGTATATTCTTCCCCATATTGTAGGTTGGAAGGTTCTCTTCATGCATCTCTCTTTTTTTTTGATAGAATGTTAATATATATTCAAAATACTCTTTTGGGCCAAAAAAAATTAAAAGCCCAAGGAGGATTCTATTTCTACCTTAATAGTAAACTACTTCTAATTGAGCCAAGAAACTAGAAGATTTTTGCATTGCTTTGTTTCTCTGTAAGCTAACAAAGTATCCATGATTGTTCTATCAATTCTCTTGAAGATAGCCTCCGTCGTCTCTTTGCATTGAGTATGGATTCTTGAGTTTCTCTCTTGCCATATTAGATAGATTGTTGCCTGCACAACAAGTTTTTTCAGAGTTGAAGATAGTCCGATTGTATTACCCTTGAGCCAAGCAATAAGCAACTGCCAATTCATAAATAGGCTCTCTCCCTGTCTTAATCTTCTCCAAATCTTGGTCTACAAGTCCATTACAAAATCACAATGGAGGAAGAGGTGATCTCGATGTTCCTTACCAGTGTCACACATGACACAGTCTTCCGAAATTCTCATTCCCCAACTGCACAACTTGCTCCTGGGAGGGAGTCTGTTGACATTAGTAGTCCAAAAGTGGAAGGAATGTCGGGGTATTGATCTTTTGAACCAAGCTACAGAGATCCAGGGTTGAGGGTGCCTTCTCGGCCTTAGCTTCTCCCAAGTCCTATTTGTGCTAAACTTGGGGAGTCTTTCGCCTTTTATCCCCCATTCAAAGATATCTCTACCTCTTTCTTGGTTGGGAGGAGCTATAGTGACCAGCTTTTCTCTCAGCAGTTGTAGTGAATGGCTCCTTGCTCTTGCATTTGGGAGCCTCCATTGGTTTTGGATTGTTCCTTGAGCAATTGTTGCATCTCTAGGTATGCCAATCCTCCTCGGTCCACCAGGTCCAATAACCTCTATCAATGGTTCTAGAGGAGTCCAATCATCCTGCCAATAACTAGCAATTCTTCCATCTCCAACAAAACAACCAAGAAATCTTCTTACCAAAGGTGCAAGAAGAGACTTCTAGGTCCATGAAGAGCTTTTTTTAGTTTCTGCCTCCCAATAAGTCTTTCTTAAGCATGTAATTACGAATCCAAGTTACCCAAAGTGATCCACTACTTGTAAAAAGTATCCAAATTAGCTTTAGGTTGAGGCCTTGTTCCAGATTGAAAAATCTCTTAATCCTAATCCTCCCTCTTTTTTGGGATACATATTTCCTTCCAAGACACTCTTGTCATTGATCTCTTTTAAATGTCACCCGGCCAAAGGAATCTACTACACAACTTCTCAATGTTCTTTATGCAGCCCTTAGGTAAGGAGGAAGTTGCACACTAGAAATTGACTAAGCTGTAAATAACCGCATATATTAGTTGTAACCTGCCAGAGAAGGATAAGAATTTGACTGACCAATGCAAAAAATTGCTCTTGACTTTGTCTAACAGGGGAGTGTAATCACTTTTCCTTAGTTTTCTGTGAATCAAAGGTATCCCCAGGTACAAAACATGCCAACTTCCTTTCTGAAAACCCATCTATCCAATCTCTACTTGGTCTGATTCTGTTACTCCTCCAAGGAAGAGAACTGATTTCTCTGTGTTCATGCGGAGACCAGAGAGCGTATTAAAGTCTTCAAGAACCAATGCAATCTCTTGTAAGGATGTTAGTTTCCCATGAAATCGTCTACAAAAGCGAGGTTGTGGATCAGAGGATTCTTCCCTAACGGGTGGTAACCAATGGAGTTATCATAATATTTTGCCTTAAGAAGATTGGAGAAGACTTCCATAGCCATGAAAAATAAGGTAGGGGAGAGTGGGTATCCATGCCTTAGCCCCTTAGATCCTCTGAAGAACCCTGGAATCTCTCCATTTACTGATATTGAAAATGAAGTAGTTATCATACACTCTAAAATCCAGCCAATGAACTTAGGAGGCATTTCAGTGGCTTCGAGGATTCTAATAATAAATTCCCATTTCACACTGTCGAAGGCTTTGTGGAGATCAACTTTCAACAAACCTCTAGATTCAATTCCTGATTTCTCATTCCCTTAGACCATTTCAGTGGCGAGGAGGACATTCTCAGCTAGCAATCTCCCCTTCACAAATGCAGATTGGTTGGGAGAGATCATTGTTGGGAGAAGCCGCTGCAATCTTTTGGCAAATTTTTTTGAGATTACCTTATAAATGAAGTTGCAACATGAAATGGGTCTGAAGTTCTTCAACCTTTCAGCTCCTGTCACCTTTGGAATAAGAGAGATAATGGTGTTGTTCCATTGTCTCAGTAATCTCCTTGATTGAAAGATTTCTTTGACAACAACAGTGAGATCATAACCAATAATGTCCCAAGCTTGCCTGTAGAACTCACTCGTGTACCCATCTGGCCCTGGTGTCTTATTCTTGGGCATTGAAAAGAATTCTTTCTTAATTTCCAGATTGGTTAACTATGCTTCTAATGAAGACCGAACTTCCTCATTACATCTGAAACCAATGTTCTGTCTGATTCTCTCAATTTCAGCTTGAGACAGAGGGGTAGAGGATCCTCCAAGAAGAGCCTCGAAGATTTGTACACAATGTTGTTGAATATATTCCTTCCTTACTAACCTTTTCCCATCATCCTGAACCAAATAATGAATTTGATTGGAGGCCCTACGAGAGTTTACAATTTTGTGGAAGTATGCAGTGTTTGCATCTCCATTCCCAATCCATTTTATCCTTGCCCTTTGTCTCAAGAACTTTTCCTTTGCTACCGCCATTTCCAACCACCTCTTGTGAGCTTCTTTTTCCATTCTAGCATTTTTAGCCGAGGGATTTTTTAGAACTTCTTTCTGAAAGTCTTGAAGAGTGAGAGCCGCCTGCTGAACCTTACCATCAATGTTAGAGAAAAATTTTTTGTTTATCTCTTTTAGCACCATTTTAAGAGTTTTTAGCTTCCTTGCCACAGAAAATTGAGCTGATCCCTCGATTATAGTTGAGTGCCAGTGATCAACCAGTCTAGACAAGAACTCTTGGTGTGAGAGAAAGAAATGCGAAACCATAAAGTGCTTCTTAGACTGGTTAGGTTGGCCAAAGCTTACAGTGCAAGGGCTGTGATCCGAAAAGTGGGAATCATCAAAATGGGCAAAAGTCAAAGGGTATGAAAGTCTCCATACATCATTAACCAGAGCTCTATCCAACTTCTTTGACATTAGATTCTGCTCCTGTTTATTCCACCAAGTCATGAAATTTCCTCTGATTGTAAGATCCTCTAACCTTGAGTAAAGGAGGCAGCTTCTGAAATCTTTCATTGCTTTAGTGATTCTTGTACCTTCAGCCGAGTGCTCTGAGGGATTTAAATTTTGATTGAAATCACCTAAGAGAGCCCAAGAGAGGTGATTTACAGATGAGTCCCTTGCAACATACATTATCTCTTCCCACAAGAGTTGTCTTCTGTATTTGCAGTTGTCTGCGTATTCGAAAGAAACCAGCATTTCCTCAACTGTATTAGGTAGGCGAACCAAGAAAGTGATCATCTGCCTCGACTTAGCATATATGGTGAGAGTTGTAGAACTGTCCCAAAGCACCCAGATTCTTCCAAGAGAGGCGAATTCATAGTTAGCAACCATATTCCAACCAGGACATGCAGAGTTAAAGTATTTTGAGGCTTTATGCATTTTCACTCTAGTTTCGATGATGGCTCCAAATTGCGGCTTTGTCTGCCGCAACCATTTCCTTAAACTTATCTGTTTAATACTGTAGTTAAATCCCCTTACATTCCGGCAAAAAATTCCTTCTTTCGACATACAAATGATGATTGTTTGGTTTTGAGCTACTTCTCACCGCAACTCTCTCTTGTCTCCTCGGTTGCTTAGTCAATACTTCTTTAAATCTGCTCGAGTCTAATGGGTTGTCATCCTCTTCTGACATTTGATCGGTTTCCGATGATTCATTTACAAAATCAAATTTTTAAGAAGAATAAGATGATGAGGATGAGCCTTCTTCTTTTTCCCGCTCTTTGTCTTTCCCTTTATTTTTCTGTATACTTGCCTGGTTCGCTAAGCTCAGATCAACAACAATCTTCCCATCTCTTTTTGGGGCCCATTCTCTAGGTGTACCCTTGGTGACTTCTCCATTTTTTGACCTGAGAGCTTCCTTCTTACGACGAGATGGACTCTTTCTTCTTCTTCTTCTATTTGTTCTATCGTTTTGATGGGATGGATTTTTTTGTTCTTGTGGCATTCCTCAGAGGAGTGAGTGGTGGACTGACATTGCGGGCATGTTATCTGGGCTGTATGACACCTTTTTTTTGAGTGACCAATCTCTTGGCAGTGCTCACATAAAGTGGAAGCAACATACAGGTGACCTGGAGTCTACACATTTCTCCAGATTCGAACTAAACATTGATCACTTCTGGTAGAGGCTTTAGTGGGTTGACCAGTGTGAAAACCTTTGCCACATCAAGGTTAGTGAGATTAGCTGTCGTCGGATGAAAAGTTACCGGGTGACAAAGGGGGCTGACCACTCTTTCAAGGGCATCTTCCGAGAAGAATTGAGGAGGAACTCCTCTCAACTCCAACCACACTGGAACATCCGTAAGTTCTGGCATTTGCGGTGTGAGGTCGGGTTCCCAATCCGCGACAAACATTTTTTGTCAATCAATGTGCCAAACTCTCTGGTTTAGGACTTTTTGCGTGTTTCTGAGGAGGGGATTCTAATATTGACCGTCTTGGGACCAAGCTTGGATATAGTGATATCCCGATATCGGTGACTCCATATACCATTGAGTACGGCATGGAGAGTTGGCTTTTGCGAAAGATTTTTGTGGAATTGACCCGCGATAAATGGTTCCCACCTATGCTGGTTCTTCTTTATCACTTCATTCGGGATTCATACACAAATTTCGCCTGAGTCGAGAACGAATCCCTCATCTTTTCTCTGCATCTTGCTAGAAGAACCTACAAACACATCTTTCCAGCTTGGCTTGGAGATCTCTTTATGTTCTAGCTTTTGGGAGGCTGGACCATCAAGTCGATGTTGCTCGGGTCCTGCAGCAGCTGAGGTTTTTGATAAGGGTGGAAAGTCTCTGGTTTGGTGAACGTCCAAGTGGTTCCCAGGGCCAGCGGCGGCTGAAACGCTTTGGGGTGGTTCGGATCTGGTGATAAAGGAGGAGGAGGAGGAGGAGGAGGTGGGTCTTCAGATGGAGGAGCGTTTGAGGAGGAGGAGGCGGAGGACAAAGGGGGTTTTTGTGTGGAGAGTCTTTTGAGGAGCTTTTCTTCTTAGCCATTGGATCGGCGATGGTGGCCGCCACCAGGAGAGGCGGCAGAGGGGGGAAAGGAGAGGTTAAAACCAAATCGCCCTTTTGGAGAGAGAAATAAGGAAAAAATGTTTTTTCTGGTAACTATTATTATTTCATGCATCTCTCTTTTTTTTGTTATTTGTTGTTGTTTTATTGTTCACTACTCTACTAATTTTTATAGATTAACTAGGTTAAGTAGCTCAAACGCATTGGGAAAGGTCTCTCTTTGTTAATATATTTCTTTTATAAATATTTTAATTTCAATTTTTATATATTAATGTTTGTAATCAAGACCATAACCTGTCTGTTAAAGAAACTTAAACGGTTCTGTTATAATTGATTTTAAGAGGTACTTTTATTTAAGAGGTTTTGACCATGGATTTGTAATTCTTTCACGCCAAATATTAGAGCATGTAAAATATTTAGTTCCAAGGGAAAGATTGGACAAGATTAGAATTCGTAAAGTAGTACCCTCTTGTCGAGTCTTAATTAATCTCATTTAGTATAATTTATGACGAAATAACGTCAATATTACCAACAAAGTGTTGGTTCAGTGATAAAATCCCTCGAATTAACAAGGAAATCAGGAATTTGAACTGCGTTGGGAGAAATTGATTCACCAAAAAATAGTATTTTATCTGGTCTGACTCCACCTAGAGAATTAAAGGCCCACATACCTCAAATCTCTTGATCATAAAAAAGATAACTGCAAAAGAAATTGTAGTATGGATTGACAAAAGAAAATATGGATGTTTAATTCTTTTTGGATTTAATTTTGGGGTCAATTAGAGAACTTATTAAAACAGAAAAAGTAATTAAGAATATTGTTGGAGATAATTTTATTTCTTTAGAGTCCGGCCATAGCTAAACCAAGGAGACATAAGAGCATCTTTATTGGGGTGTTCTTAGAAGTGTTCTAAACAAAAAATAATAATAATAAAATAACAAGTATTATTTGTTTATTAAGAAGTGTTCTTAAAAATCTTGGAACTCCAACCAAAGTGTTGTTCTTAAATAAGAACACTTTGGTTGGAGTTCTAAGATTTTTAAGAACACTTCTTAATAAAAAAATAATATTTGTTATTTTATTATTGTTTAGAACACTTCTAAGAACATCCCAATAAAGATGCTCTAAACAAATTCTCTAGTTGTAAATTTAAACCAAGACCTTAGCCAAGGACACACCGCCAAGCCGAGGTCATAGCCGAGGTAGGGCGGATATCCCCTTAGTCGATCTAAATCTTAAGAGATAAGGACAAATGCCTAAATAAATCTAGGGAAATATTTCTTATTGTATAAGATAGACTCGAATATAGAAGTTATCTATAAAATATATGGAAATACTCTCATTCGAAGGCTATAAATACAAAGGGAAAAATCCTAATTCAAGGATCAAAAACTTTGACAAATACGCTCATATTGTAATCGAACTCTCTTATCACACTAGTAAAAAAAACTTCTATAGCCACGACGGATTTCGTGAGCAAATTGTGGCTATAGGATCGTGACTTTTTTTTCCGTGGCTAATCGTGGCTATATGAATGATTTTGCCACGATTTAGCCATGAAAAAAAGTTACGATCCTATAACCACATTTTTTCGTGGCTAAAACGTGGTTATTCCACTTTTCCTACTAGTGTCAATCAATAAAGAAGAATCGTTTTACAACTCTTTGCTAATCTCTTAAATCTCTCTTGAAACCCTAAAAACCTTCGATACCCTTTGTTTTTGTTCTTCTCCATCAAAGAATCATCAAAAAAACCCCAAACAGTTTGCGCTAGAAGGAGGGGGAGATTTGAACAAGAACAAAGAACAAAAGATTAAAATTATTAACTTATAAACACTCGTGACCCGAGAGGAGCAAGTGGGCCAGTGGTTGCACCACCTCTGCATCCATCTCACGAAACCAGGGTTCGAACCCTGCACCTGCTTCTAGTGAGAAGAACTATTTGCCACTAGGCTACGATGACAAAAAAAAAAACACTCGTGACCCCAAAAAATATTATATAAAATACTATTTTGAAAAGCGTATATAAGTTTATTATTTTTTGATGTTATACATTATTCTTATGTGCATTTGAAAATTTTCTTTTACATTTTTTCCAGTTTTCTCTTATTTAATTTTTAAACTCTATATTTACTATTTTAAAATAAGTTAATATTTTTCATTTATGTTATTTTATCTCATCTAAGAAGTAAGGAAAGTTTAACGAAAAAAAAGAAGTAAGGTAAGTTTATATTAATTTCTATTTTTACATTGACATGTGTCACGACCTAAACTAACGATGACATATGTCGAAATCTTGTGAGTTACAATTATGCATAAGTGTCGCATCCACATCAAACGCGTTCAGCTTTATATAATAAAATGTGCTTGTCATTGTCTTAATTTTGATTTGTGTGATATGACAACTAATTCAGTAAAAGCGAAAGAAATTTTTAAAATAGTTCAACGTTTATATTCTTTGTTTGCTAATTCAATAAAGAAGTGAAATATTTTGAAAAGAAAATGTGAAAAGTCTAACTCTTAAGCAATTGTCAATAATAAGATAAAAAAATCGCGTTGAAAGTATTAAAGCTATAAGATTTCAAATTATCGATATAAGAGAAGCTCTATTCGAAATAGTTAAAAATGATAATGATCCCATGATTCAAAGTGAATTGCTAAATCTTTAACAATAAATGAGCTTAGTATTTTAAATTTGTGTTATCTACTATTATTTGATTTGTTATATTGCATGTGATGAATCTTGTTAGCAAAAGTTGAAGTCAACGAATATGTAAATTGATGTTGTAATGATGGAGGTAAGTTAATTAATTTCTTATTTTAAAAGAATAAAGATAAAGAGAATTTCTAAAATGAAAATTTTCAACTCTTCGGAATTTACCAATCAGATGTTTTCTTTTCAACGATCAAAAGATAAAGCAAATTTTAGACGTTTGCAAAAAAAATTTTTTTGTCACAAGACGTTTACAAACTTATTTTGAGAAAATTTGACCACTAGTATATTATCTTATTGTGAACAATAGTTTTAACAAATCAAACAAGTTAAAACATTTGTCTGTCTTAGTTATTTTTCATAAATCAAACAAGTTTAAAATTTCCAATTTTTATATCTATACTATTAAAACAGAAGCACAACAATCTCTATTTACGCGTGTGATATTATCCATTTTGAACTCTTATATTAATATTAATTATGCACAATATATTACTGCATAATAACTTAATTATTCATTCTCTTATTTAATATATATTATTTCTTCTATTTTGTATATCAAATTATACATATAGAAAATCATTTACATATATTTTATGCTTTATGCATTATTAAATTAATCATGCAATAGAAGTTATATATTGGATGTTATATTAAATTATACATATGACAAACCATCTACATATATCTTATACTTTGTATATTAAATTATATATATGGCAAACCATCTAAATATATCTTATATTTTATATATCAAAATAATCATGCAACACAATATGATTATTGTATAAGATATATTTAGATCTTATACTCTATATACATTTATACATTCTTATATTTNATATATTTTATAAATTATATTTTAACATGCGAATTGGTATTAAATTATATATAATAGCGGGTTAAAACCTAGGTATTTTTATT